>JAVSCE010016562.1:0-11516 GCA_032199065.1 Smutsia gigantea
TATCCAAAATGCTTCTTCGTCCCCCTCACAGGGAAGAACAGCAGGAAGAGGAAAAGGAACCAATATTCATTGACTGCTCCATGCAGGTGGGGACCCTGTCTGTCTTGTGCCCCACTGCACTCCAGACTTTAGAATGGTGTCGTAATATTTAATGAATTCCAACGGTGTGCCAAGGAGTAAATGCTTTACATGGATTAACTCACTTAATCCTTAAACTAGCCTTATGAGGTGGGTACCTTTTTTTTTAGAGGTGGGGTAACCGGAGCAGAGAGACGTTAAGTTTCTTGACTCAGGCCACACAGGTAATAAAAAGCAGTCTAGCACCGCAGCCTGCACTCTTACTACACTATCCTACCTCCCTTAGTAAACACTCAAGGAATGTTCATTGAGTGAATGAATAAATGAATGCCTACTGCATGTGTCTCTGTACAGATCATAGTTACTACATACATTATTTTACTGATTCCTAGCAACAGACTTTCCTTGGAGGGAGAGGTGCAGTCATCTTCATTGCTCAGTTGAAGAAACTGAAGCCTAGAGAGGTGAAGTAATCTGCCCCAGGTCACACAGCTAGGAAGCAGCAAAGCCAGGGCTTGCTTGCTATTTCCCCAGCTTGCCTTTGTTGTCCTACCTGGCTAGAAGCCCCAGAAAGGGAGCAAAGGGATGCTTTATTTTCATTGTTTGGTGCATAGAGGGGAGCAGGACTTCTGAGCTCAGAGATTCTAGCACCCCAAGAGGCCAGGCTGGAAATGGCCATGGATAGCATCCACCCTACCCCTGGGTCCAGAGACATAAGCAGTTTGTCCAAGGACAGCACAGCAACTAACCCAGCAGACCAGAACACTAAGTCACACGGTGGCCCTTGCCTCCCTACCTCTCTCAAGTCTCCCCAGACCACCCAGGGACCATGGCCCATATGGCTGGGCCACAGACAAGTTTCCCCAGGGGATGGGCTTCTGTGAGCTGGAAACTTAGAGGGGTGTATTAAGGAGGAAAGAGTCCAGCAAGGAAAAACTGGGTTGCTTCAGGGGAAGGATTCCAAGCAGACTGAGCTGCAATGGAGCCCCTGTTATTGGTAATTGTAGCAGCATGAGGATACCTGGGAAGATGGTGGTGATGATGGTGAAGGTCAGGGGAAGGGGGAGAAGGAGGAAGAGGACTTGGCATCATGACACACTATTGTCAAGTCTATCAGGCCCCTCACTTCCCCTCCCAGACCAGGATTTGCTTCATCCACTCTAAATAAAGGATGGCCTAAGCAGGGCCACACAGATGGCTTTTAGGCTGAGCGCTGCTCAAGGGGGCCTGGCACAAGTGAATAGTAGGGGCTGAAATCCAGCCCTGCTCTGAGCACTAGGTCACGTATTTAACCCCCAATTCCCTGGGGCTGTGTCATTCCCAGAAGGGTACCCTTTTCTAATTTCCATAAGGCTCCATGTGGGTCAGCGGTGGCCTTGAGTGGAAGCACACAGGAGCACGGAATGGGGATGGGTAGGGACTAGGTGCCACAGCCCATCTCTTTCCCTGCTGGGCCAGCATCCAGGCACCTAACCTGTCTCCTCTGACTTCTCTTTGGAGCCAAGCAGCTGAGACCTTGAATCTGGCCCCCATTAGTTACTCCCTTGTGATATGACCTTGGATCAATTACTTGACCTTGGATAATCAGTTTCCTTATCTGGAGAATGGGACAGTGTGGGGAGGGTTCAGTGACGTAGCCAGCATGTTGAACAGTGTCTGGCATACCAAGGCAGTAAAAGCAAAATGAGTTCCCTCCCCTCTGCCTCTCCATCTCCCTCTCTCCCTGGGCGCTAAATCTTTGCTCTGCTTTTGCTTTGGGCTCAAGCCCCTTCTAGCTCTACTCCCCCATCCCTCAGGCAGCAGGGATTGGGAAAGAAAAATGGGCTGCAAGACCTCCAGAGATCCAAAGCAGGAACCCGGAGGCGGGTTCTCCTGAGCATTCGTGGCCAAGATTTTAATGTCTAGGCCAGTAATGCCCTGCCTGTCTCTCTGGGAGGTTCCCTTTGGGAATTAAGGAGACTGTAAGATCCTTGGGCCTTTCCCCTCCCACCTTCTCCCCTCCCCAAGGCTGCTGAGAGGCTGGGGTGATGGATGGGGCCCTGCCTTCCCCTCACCACTTCTTTGATGAGAAGAAAGAAAAGTCCACCTGAGTCTCAAATCAAAAACAGGTGAATTTCCTCTAAGTCAGGCTGGGCCCTCTCTGGGGTCTATGAGAAGGTTGGGGGCTAAGGGGAGAAAAGGAGAATGTGATAAATCACACTGTCCGGTGGGGGTGCTACCCTCCAGCTCTGCAGGGACCGCTGGCAGCCCCAGTTCTGCTCACTGCTAGGATGGGTGCATGCCCATCAGAAAAGGTGGAAGCAGGCGACTGTCTAGCCCAAGTGCCCCATGCTCAACCCCCTACCTCCACTTCAGCAGCAGCCCAGTGCAGGGCCAGGGCGCCAACACCTCACCCACACCCACACAGCTCTGGCATGCTCACAGCTGGGAGGCAGGAGCCTGGGGGCCTAGCCTCATCTTGCCACCATCTGGTTGCATGTACCTGAGCAAATCTTTTTCACTTTGGACCCGGCTTCCTTATTAGTGCCACAGTGGGGTTAGATTCTTCTGAAAGCTGAGATGTGGAAGGCAGGCCATGGGCCTTGGGTTTGTATCTCAAAGATAGAGTGCAGGGTGGAGTGGGGACTATGTGGGGCCCATAATTTTTGTGTGATGCCCCTCTTCCAGCACTGACATTCCACAATCATTTGCAAGGGCCGCCGAGGCCCCCCAAAGTCAGTGAGCTGGTGTGTCAGATTCCTCAGTACACTGACATTATGGCCCATGCCCAACCTCAGTCCCTCTCCCTGTGTAACCCACATGCACTGGAAGGGCACTGCCTGTCACACCAGCATCCCTAGCATTCTGTGAGGACAGAGGGTGAATCTGGGAGAAGCACTTCTCAGGTCTCCTGGGATTGATAGTCACTGCTGAAAAATGAAAAAGAAAAATACAGGAAAAGCTGGGAGAATCCTCAGAGATCTAGTGCACCATTGTCTTCAGGGGCAAACTGAAATCCAGGGAGCAGATAGGAAAGGCCACAGAGCCAGCCAGGGCCAGGGCTGAGACCAGGCCCCAGCTTCTGGATTCTAATCTCCCCCACCTCCCACTCCCAGAGGCTGCATTTGCCAAGTGAACTGTCCTGTTTCTGACCCAGAGCCTCCTCCTCTCCCAGATTCCAGTAGCGCTCCACGAAGACATGCCACTCATCCAGACTGAGAAGCCACCATGGAGCAAGGGCAGGAGGGAGAGGAGGGAGCAAGCAGAAGAGAAGGCAGAGGGAAGAGGGGAGGCCAAGGAGAAGAGAAGGGAGAGGAAGAGGGCCAGGGGAGAGAAGGAGGGGAGGAGAGCAGCCTGGAGTGAAAGCCAAAAGTTGATAAGGGAGAAAGGGCAGAAAGATCGAAGAAGAAGAGAAGAAGGGCTCTGAGAAAGTAGAAGTCAGGCCAGGAAGGGAATGGAGGGCGGTCATTCGGAAAGGGGCACCCGAAAAACAGACAAGCTGAAGAGAGCAGCAAGGAAACCAGGTCATGCAGAGGGACAGAGAAGAGGTCTGTGGCCCCGAGGTCTCTCCTCCCCAAGTTTCATGAAACTCACCAGGGGCAGTGGGGGTGAATTGAAATGAAACACCTCGTCCCCGGGCCCGGGGATGTGACCCTCGGCATAAGAGGATTAGGGAGGCTTCCAAGAGGAAATGGGAACGTGCCAGGAGTGGGGGAGCCGAATACAAATTCCTGGCTGCCCCCCACCCCAAGCCTCTGGGGAAGCACGCCACCGAGCCCACCCGAGCCATGGAGCGTCAGTGCCCCCTTGTGGTCACGGTGCTCGGCTCGCCGGAGGCAGCATGGGGTCTGTGAAACCGGGTGAGAGGAGGAGCCAGGTGGTGCTTGGAACAAGTGAGGGAGACAGGTTCGACAAGATCCCAGAGTATGGGCCAGTGACTTTGCTGGAGACCTCCAAGACCTTCAAGCATCAGCAGAGACCAAAACAGAGCCTAGGGGTTTCCCCTTAGCCTCTTCAGTCCATTCAAGCAGAGTTCACAAGGTGTGGACTTGAGGCTCTAGGGCAGGAAAAAACAGCATGCTCATGCCTCAGAATACCCCCTCCCACCCCAGGGGTACACTTTCAGTCCCTGACATTGTGGCCTCTGCTTTTCATCTGGACCTCTAGGTGCCTCCCACTTCACTCCCAAGGGCCTGTGTCTCTTGAACAGTGTGTGTGTGTGCGTGTGTGTGCACGTGAGAGTGTGTGTGTATGTATCTAGGGGGTGATCTTATACACGGTGATGGGTGGGGCTTCAAGCAGGGCTACCCTAAAAAGTGTGGCACACAGCTGACCCTAGAGGCCAGGCAGGGAGCTGAGCTGGAAAGGCAGTCACCTGGAAGAGTTAGGAACCCTAGGTTCCACCTTGCCTCCATAGCTGCCTTGCTATGCAATTTTGCACATATCCTTGCCCTTTCTGAGCTTCAGGCTCCCATGGGGAACCAAAGGGTCTTGCCTTAATGATTTCTAAGAGCCTGTCCAGCTGTAACACTCTATAATTTTATGATTCCTAAAGACAGAGCTTGAAGAAGAAACTAGTGTGATGATAGGCAGAATCTACAAGTACTCCATGGTGATTTTAGAGAGGGGTTTTGTACATTCAGCCTTTAGCACATTCAACCTAGGCCCCAGCCCCAACTCCTCCAAGACTTCAGCAATGCTCCTGCCCCAGATCTGCTAAGAAAGTTCTGGGGGTCAAAGTCAGACCTGCTGAATGGGACTGGGGTGCCTTGTCTTAAACAAGAGGCTGAGGGCAAGTGGCCAGCCTTCCCTCAGTTCCCCCCCATGGCTGAGCATGCAGTACTCCCCATATGTCCATTCAGAACCCAGGGCCCCAGGGTAGATGGAAAGTGCAAGGTCAGCAAGATCTTGCCAGTGAGCCCAGCCCAAGTCAGGAGCCTTAGCCTGGAAATGTAGAAACCTGAGCCTGCCTCAGCTCCCTGAAAGAGGAGGGGAGGGGAGGGAGGGAGTACAGGGAGGTGAAGGGCACCTCAAGGAGATTGGCTGGCTCAGGCAGGGGAGCCCTTGCCCAGTGTGTGAAAGCTATGAAGAACTGGAGCCCTGGAAGGGGGTGAGACAGGCAGGATTACCCATCTAGAGAAACAAAGCAGAAAGAAGGCCGAGTGTCTGGTTTCAGAATCAGTCTGGTATTTGAGTCTGTCTGCTAATCACTCTGTGCCTCTATTTCCACACCTGTAAAATGGAGGCACTAGTACACACCTTGCAGAGCTGTTGTGAGGGTTAAATGAATTAACATTTGTAAAAAGCACTTAGAATATTCCCTGGCACCTAGTGAGTGTTTTGTAATTTCTTTCTATTTCTATTTTTAAGCCCAGATAATACTGTCCCAGAGCACACCAGACTGAGGAATCCTGGGATGTTCTAGCTGGCAAGACTCTTCTATTCTAAGGTTAAAAGGAACTATCAGGTTGAAATTCCACTCCCCACCCTCCTGCCAGCCAGAACAATACAAATGGGTACATTTCAGCTCAGAGAGGGAAGAGACTTGCCTGAGATCACACAGCAAACCATATTTCAGCTGAGGTTTCTTCACTGTGAGGCCTGAGCCTCACTTCGGTCCCTCCCCAGATGGGTGACCTCCAGTGCCCATACTTGCCAGCCCTAGCCCTGAATCTTCTCAGATGGGCTCTTGGCAAGTGGCAAGTGTCTCAATGGGTGGCCCATGGTGCTGAGACCAGAGACCAGGAAGCTCACCTTCGGTTTGCTGGAGGCTCAGTCTGGCAGTCAGTTCGCCTCCTCACTCTTGCATCCCTTGGAGTCAGAGAGTTTCTCTAGCTGGAAAGAACCTTAAAGATCACTTTGACCTCTAGCCTCCCTTTCTATCTGCCGTGTGCATCACCAGCCTCTATCTCTGTACCCTCCAACCCCTCCCCCAACCTCCGGCTCCTGGCTCTGCTTCCCCCAGCATGGATTGGACCCCGAATAACCTAGACCCTCCCTGGCCTTTTGTCCTGTTTCCCTGGGGGCTGGCTGTGTCTCCAGGAAAAACTTGCTTAACTTGGTGAAAGACAGGGAACAAGACAAACAGGGAAACAGAGGCATCAGTCCTGTCCATCTGGTCCTCCTGCCTTGCCTTGGCCCTCGAGACTGCTACAACAGGTGGTACCTTTTCCCAGTTCTGGCTCAGAGCGGCCAGTCCAGGCACAGGCAGGGTTCAGGACTCAGGCAGGACTGCAGGCCCCTGGAAAAGGGGACTGGAAGCTGCCACCATCAGGGCCTGAGGGGCTGGAGGCACCCTCTCACCCTTCCATCCCTGCCTCCTCCCTCCCTGCAGCCCAGCTTGGGCCCAGCTATTCCCTAGTGCCTGGGCTAGACCTGTTTCCAATGATTCACGTCTATGCATTCCCACCTCGCCCCTGGGAGCCAGCTCTGCACTCTTAAAGATCTTATGGTTAAGAAGTTTTTTCCTGCTACTCAGCGTTAGTGCTTAAAGTGCAGTTACACTCTGAAAATTGACCATAAAATGACACCATGGGGTCCACATTTATCCTCCAGCCACAATTCCAGACCAGCTTGGTTCAGTTTTCAGGTTGAAAAATGGCTTTGAGGGGCTTCAAACTCCACCCAAGTCCTAAATCTACCTCTGTGCTTCCCCCTCAGTGGCACCTCCCTCCCCCAGGCATGGGGAGAGGCAGGCCCTTGGACTGCTGAGGTGGCAAGACAGGCCCAGCTCAGTGCGGCCCATTTTCTGCCAGAATTGGGGGTGCGGTGGGGGCAACTGTACAAGTGTGAGGGACTAGGCATGGATGGAGGCAGAGATGGTCACAGCCTGCTCAGGCTGCTTCAAGCCTCCAGTGGGCCCCCATGCTGTGATCACCCAGGAATGAGCGCTCCCACCCTCTGGGCAGGACTAGGGAAAGGCTGAGAAAGGGAGCCTCCTCAAGCTAGAACTCTCTGCAGCACCTCTGGGAAAGAGGGTAAGAAACGGAAGAACACTGGAGGTCTCCAGACGCCCTTCTGCCCATTCCTCTGCCTCTTGGCCAGCGTAGCCCTCCAGTACATCACTCTTTGCCACTCAGCGAGACTTCGCAGTCCTCTTGTCTTGCGTGTACCACTCCTCAATTGTGGGGCCTGGGACAGGCCAAGGAGATGCGCCAGTTTAGGGCCACGTAAGGGCTGGACTCAGATTTGCCCAGTCTGGAGGTCACCCCTGCTGCCAGGCGGGATCCAGGGGCCTTGGGCAATATGGCTGTGGGGGCCTTGGGCTTTTAGGATGAGCACTGGGGGCTTCCCCTTGCGTTCTTGGCCGCCTCTGCTCAAGCTCAGGAGCAGTACCTGCAGAAGGACCCTCTGTAGTATTTCCCCTCTTATTTACTCTAACAAGCTTGGTTCTCTGGTTCCCAAGCCCATAGCAGATTAGAAGCAGTAACTCAAAAGGAGGGCAGAGGGGCTGCAGGAAGCACACACACTAAAAGTGTCAAGAAGTGAGAGCTGATGGCCTGACAGCAGGGGGGTAGGCAGAAAAACTAGTAAAACACAAAACAACCCCAACCAGGTACAAGAGCTCAAAGATCACAAACAAGCTGAAACCATTTCATGCAGGGGAAACAGGCCTGAGGAGATCACCAGAGCACAGTGCTAATAATGACAGGGATTAATGGTGCCGTCCCCAAAGCTTCAGAAAGAGTTGAGTTGGCTCTGTTGAAGCAAACAAGGAAGATAAGGAATCTGTTACCTAAACACTACTATTGAAAATGAATAATCTTTTTGCTTTTAAGTGCACACTCTTGAGAATAAAACCTCAGCTTGCAGGCAGATTCTAAAGTCCATAGTACCTCATTCCTCAAGCCCACAGAGTGGAAGTTGGCCGGGCTCCCCATCGTGCCAAGAACCGGTGCCCGGTGGGATGTGCTGCTGGCTTGAGAGCCTGTCCTGAGCCCAACACTCACTCTGCCAATGTACTGTCCACGGGAAACTTGGCAAGTGACCTGCTTCTTCATAGCTTAGCTGTTTCCTCTATAAAACATGGACAATAATACCTGCGTTTCAGGGCTGTGAGGATTCAATCAGGGAAACCAAAGCCCATGCGTCTGACCTCCAGTGCATAGCTGGGGCTCACTTGGCGTTCCCCCTCCTTTGAGATCTCCTGCGGGAAGTGTAAAGTTGTGGCCCAGCCTGTCTGTCCCAGGTGTGCCTTGTGGAAGGGCCTCAGGGAGTGGTGGTGCAGGGGCCTCTGCTCTCCACCCTTTTGGCAGGCCCAGTGGGACTCAGAGGTTATGCTGGCTCCAGGCAGGGCTGGTAGGTGTGTGCCCAGAGGTGGGGGAAGGAAGAGGAGCCAGGGCCGTGGGAACAAGAGCTAGGGGCAAAGGAGCTCCCTTTTTTCCTTCCTCCTCCTCTGGTTTCCATAACCTTTGCCTTTAAGAGCAGCTCCCCAGCCTGGGTGATAGCCAGTCAAGGACACCTAGTACTTAGGGCAGGAGTGGTGAGCAGTGGTCAGGTGCTAACTAACGCAGTCATGGGAAAAGCACCTGTGGTGCAAACAAGGCTGGCTAGTGGTGGCATGAGCCAGATGTAACCAGTGTCTGCAGGCAGGCCCGTGTGCCTTGCATCTGTGGACCTAGCTTCCAGTATTCTAGTGACACATGGGACAGGGTCCCTCTGCTCAGAGCACAGCTTCAAACTGTCCCCCACTGTCTTTGAA
This sequence comes from Smutsia gigantea, assembly GCA_032199065.1. Taxonomy (NCBI): domain Eukaryota; kingdom Metazoa; phylum Chordata; class Mammalia; order Pholidota; family Manidae; genus Smutsia; species Smutsia gigantea. The sequence continues at coordinate 8,759 of JAVSCE010016562.1, forward strand.
GAACACCCTCCCCTCCGTGCCATCCGTGGAGGTGGGGACAGCAAAGGACAGAAAAGCCCCTGCTCAGGCGCTTGAGGGGATGGGAGATGCCTGGATCTCTCTCATCCAGGAGCTAGAGGCAACACTGGAGGGCCTGTAAAAAGGTTTGAGTTGAGCTAGCCTGATTCCTGACCCAGACAAGTGCCATCTTCTGAGTTTCATTTCCCCCAAAGAGCATGGTCTTGGGTGACAGACAGACCTGGGTTCAAATCCCACCTTTACCACTTCCGTGACTCTGGGCAGGTCACTTCTCCTTCATAAGTCTCCAATTCCTCTCCAAAAAGTTGTTAAAAGACCATGTGAATAAACTAACTGACCACAATGTTTGGCATGTAATACCAAATGGTCTGTGTGTGCATGGCAGCCACTGCTCTGGGTGCCACAAACAGACTGGCTGATTGACTCCCCACAGCAACCCTGTGAACTAGGTATTATTATTGTCCTCATTTTAAAGATACAGACACGGAGGCTCTGTGTAGATAAGTGACTTTCCCTATGTCCCACAGCTAGGGAGCAGCAGAAACAGGATTCAATCCTTTTGATGTCCCCTTCCTGGGGAAGCTTTTACCAACTAATGCTGTGACGCTGACAGGCGAATGGGTGCAAAAGTGCTTTGTCGCCTCTAGACTGCTATCCCAGTGTGAGGGGTGGGTGTTGTTCTTTATGAAGCACATTAGCACCTAGTCCCTGGAGACATGCTGGGCGTGAGGCTGCTGAGCCAGAGACCTCTGGGTCCTGAGAGTCCAGGGACACCCCAAGTACCATGAGGCTGGCTGGCAGGCCCATCTAGGCCTCCTGCTTGCTGGGTTTCCAATGACCCCTGTTCCTCTTGGCCTTAGCCTTTGTGTGTGGAGCTTCTTGGTTGGCACCCGCCCTCTGAGACACCAGCCTCTGCAGAGTCACTCAGTGCGGCACAGCTGCCAGGAAGGGGACATCAAAGGCACAGCATGTGAGTGGAGGAGCTCCCTGCTCTGCTTGACAGCTTGTGGGATTCATGGTGTACACACAAGCACGCACACATACAAAGAAGAGGAGATAGGGACTTTGGCAAGCAGGCAGGCCAAGTTGCTGGTGGGCTGGGGAGTGGCTGGGGGCAAGTGCTGGGAAAGGAGGAGGGTGACAGGGAAATGTGGCAAAGGCCTGGAGGGAAAGGAGGGAGGGAGAAAGAGGTGATGTTGTTGAGGGCGGCTGGCAGGGTATGCTCTCCCGTGTTACACTGCTTCTGGAGGAAGGCCCTGGCAGGGCTGTTAGCACTGGGCTGTGGGAAGGCTGTGGGTGACCGACTATCTTTGGGTGTTTCTTCTATTCATGCATGCATGCATTCATATATTTGTCCAACAACTCTTCACTGAACCAGCCAGTGTGGAGTAGTGGTTTAGAGAATGAGCTCTGGAGTCAGACTGCCTTCGTTGAATCCTGTCTATACTTTTTATTGGCTGTGTGGCCTGGTGTGAGTTACTCACTGCCGTCCCCACCCCGGTACCTCAGTGCCTGCATTTGTAGAGTGGGTGTAATAACAGTTATTTACTTACCTCAGAAGGTGGTTATAAGTCATTCCATGTAAAGGTCTTAGGACAACACCCGGCACATAGTAAATGCTCAATGAATGTTTGTTACACATGTGCAGGTATGTGCATACACACACACACACACACACACACACACATGCACACACTTGACTTGACATGCCAGGCCTTGTGTTAGGTATTAGGGACACAGGGATAAGACACAGCCCTTGCCCTTGTGGAGCTGACATTCAATCCTGAACTACCCTCTACTATAGGCTTTGCTGCCTTTTCTAGAATCCTCCCAAATAGCCCAAAAGAATGAATGTTCAAATTGGCACTGCTGGGCACAGAATGCAGCCCCTGCTCCTTTCTGCTCTGCTTTCCACAGTTGGTATGGGCTAGGCCTGTCAGCTCTACTCTCTGGAGCTCTTACCCACATTCCAAAAAGGAACAAGCCCATAAGTTGGGGCAGATGGTGTGACCAGTGTGGACTTTGTCACTAGCTGACTTCTAGAATGTTTCTTTGTGACTTGAATGGTGGAAGAAGTTAGTTACCCAAGAAAGTGGACCAGGAAAGAAAAAAAAATCTATCAGAATCTCTAGTTCCCCATCTCCCTCTTCGCCCTCCATCTCTGTCTCTATAAGCACATATCAAAATGTATCTCTTCCTTTCTCTCTCTCTCCAACTTAAACTTTCTTGGGCTCTCTGGATTAGCCCACACTTGCAGGTATGCCACCGGTGTCCCTGTACATACCTATGCATAGATATATGTATGAACATGTAGACGTGTGCTGTCATGGGCACACATAGAGCCTGAGAAAAAGGCTCATGTGAAATGAAGGGAAGGAGGGGGCACAGGGCTGAACCGAGCCCCGGGGACTGAGCTGGGGTAATGGGATCCAGCAGGCATGACCCCTGGACCTAGAGAACCTGGCTACTCTGCGGTGGCCACAGCCCTAACAGAGGCACAGCCCCCAGAACATCTGTATCCAGGTGTTTCCCAGAGAACATGAAATGCCTGGGAAGGGTAAGAGGCATTATGATAAAAAAAGATTTGATGTCAAAGAAATAAGGGAAACACCAAGTCAAACCAATGTAAAGTTTTTGCTTGTTTTTTACTGCAGGACTTCTCAGAGTCTTCAATAAGCAAATCACTGAGGGTATGTGTGTGTTTGTGTGTATCACTCTATTGTGTTTCACAAACAAATTT
>JAVSCE010016563.1:0-67124 GCA_032199065.1 Smutsia gigantea
TTAACTATACCACAATTTTTTTTGTCATCATATGATCTTTGTATCATTTGGGGTCCTGTTAAGCAAAATTCAACTGAGTAAATTTTAGAGATCTTATTGGCTTTATTCAATGATTCATGAAGGGCAGTATCCAATCTAGCAGACAGAAAGGAGGTCTGAGGAGCTATATAAAACAAGACTTTTGTAAGTTGAAGGAAGCAGGAACAAACACATTAAACTAGGCAAACAAGTGGGTTGGGAGGTGACTTCCCTTTAGGGAAAGGCAGGAGTCTATTAGGCAGATTACCTAAGCAGTGCTGAAGAGGCAGTTTCGGATTAATTGGTTTAAGATTCCATTTCTGGGAGAGTGGAAACTATAAGTCTCAATTTGGTGACATGGGGTTTAGCATTAATGACTCCATTTGGGGCCTATTTTGTTTTTGACAGGTACATTCTGAGGATTTATGGGAGGGGCCTGGATTTGCAGAGATGTGTGTGAATTTCAAAGGAGGTCCTATATTTCTGAACGTGGAGAGAAATCCCTGATGTATCCTCAACATCCCCCCATCTACTCAAAGGGTTTTTGAGCCAAGAGCCTTTTCCAGTACAATGCAGCATTGTCCTTACTCGGGAAGAGGGAATCTGTGTTGGCAGAGAAGCCTGCGAGTTGCTGCTTCTGTTCGGGGCTATTTGTAGATGCAAACTTGCCCTTTTACTCTGTCTGAGGAGTGGTAGGCAGGGTTGCTATACTACACAAACAGCTCTTTGTTCCCCATCTGCCTTGCAGTGACATTTCTTTGGGCTTAATCATAATCTAGAAAGCCTACCCTTCTCTCCCAACCTGGGAATACTTGCTTCCTATCCCTAGTTTCAGGAATCCTTTTTTAACAGAAAATAAAAAAGGAAACAAGTTGGTAGAGCTATGGTTTATCTTACAGGAGTGATTTCACAGGTCCAGCAAAGCAAATTCCATTTCATTAGCACCCAAATGAAACATATTCAATAGGAGTGATCTCCAGGAGAGAGTTTGGGTCATATTTTCTGTTTCCAAGGACCGTCCTATGTGGCAGAAAGTTCAAAAATGGCTCCTGTTGAGGTGTCTCCTTTTTTGTGCTCTGGAGAGCCTCAGAATGTTGAATAACTGGTCCCCATAATAAGTTCTTTTTTGCTAATGGGTTTTGAACATTAAACAAATCCATTAATTCTCAGTGGAGCATTAAGCATCTGAATTCATTTTGCAAAGCTGAATATCAAAGTGATTTTTGAAATGAGAATAAACACAGGGCCATTTATTACTAGTGACCACCCCTGCAGTTCCAACAACCGGGCCCTGCCAAGCAGAGGTCAGGGCACCTCCTGTACATCCTGCAGAGACTAACCCCTCACAGGGATATACTCCCACCAGTGAGACAGCAGGTTAATCATTAACGTCCTCAAGACCCAGAGCATTAAGGTTAGTGTTCTAAACTGTTTGAGGCAGATTTGGATTTTCGTTCATCCAACATATATTTATTGTCTCTCTTGATTGAGATGTTACATTTCCTGGATGAGTTTGTTAGACTAGGCTCAGCTACTTTCCACATAAGCCTCTTAGAAATTTGTCTCTCCTGTCCTTCTGCCTCTGAAAAGCGCACGCTCTAAATAATGTACTTCATCAGCTCCAGCATGACACATCTATGCAAAAGGGTTAACAAGTGATCTGTAATCCAGCTTTACCCATGCTAGGGACATACCAGAGAGAAATAACCTGAGCAAATATTGTAGGTTTGCCAGTTGGACTTCCTGACAGTATTTTTTAATGGGTGCCCTTATCTATGGAATGTTTTTATCAAGATATACCAGGTTTGTATAGGTTTGCTTCTGGTAAATGCACCTGGAGTCTATGGATTTCTGGAGAATGGTCAGCTGGAAAATGTCAATGTTATCCTTTTAATTATCAGATTATAAAATGAAGATGGGTCATGACAAAAGTACCTCCTTTTGTGTAAGTGATGCCCCATATGTTAAATCTGGGCCAGGGCCTCTCCACCCCAAGGCTGTGACTCCCTGAGCATAGAGACCACATCTGATCCATCTTTATAACACTGTGCTCAGCACAGTACACAGCACCTAGAAAACACTCAATAAATGTGTAATTCATTTTAAAGAATATACATGCATAAATAACCCACTTGTAAATGGCCACAAACTATTTAGCTAGCAAAATCTACAAAACTTCCTAAGAGCTGCTAACCACAACTGCTACAAGCCGAGGGGATGATGAAGTCACATCAAATGGGAAGGCCCTTAGGAAAAAGGACTTGGGAATGGCAAAGGTAGGAGTCCTGGAGATCAGTGTTTCTCAAACTTTAATGTGCACATCAACCACCCAGGGACCTGGGATCTTGGCTACATGCAGCTTCTGAGGCTGCAGATCTGGGGTGGGCCCTGAGATGGCCTCTTCTAACATTGCTAAAGCCTTATTAGTTGAAGTGTGTTGCAGACACTGCTCAACAGCATGGCCTAGGTGTGTGTGGGAAATGCAGACTCTCTGCTCCTGCCCCAGCCTCTCTTGGTCAGATTCAGGCCCCTTTGTCATTTTCTGATTCCTTTGAACACACACTTCTTGAAAAGGTCCAGGCCTCTTATTGATCTTTCTCTAAGATTACCAGGCCCTGCTTCAGTAGTGATATTTTCCTTGGTGTCTCTATGGCTCCTTCATAATTCATTGGCTTTTCCATGCTTATTGCTAAGAGTCAGCAAAGCAGATTTCAATCCCTCATACTTTTCTGAAACCACGAAACTGAACTTTCAGTCCATTTGATTTAAATCATGTTTGTTTAGGGACTGCCTAGTAAACAGCCTGATTTTATTATGCATGCTGTTTACCGGAGGGCAAGAAAATACAAATTGAATAACGAGTTCTGTGGGCAAGAAAAAGAATGTGGAAATTCACCTGTGATTGAGTCAAAGAACATTAGATTCAATAAGGTATGGAAAGATATGCCTGGGGTAAGTAGAATACATTTATATGTAGGTACCTTATGGAGTCACCTTTTTTCCCCCTTCCCTGAACCTTTAACAGAATTGTATATTGATTTTGCGCTGTGCAATGGAAGGGTTAATAGGTACGAGCAGCGAGAGATCAGTGGCAGAACCAAAGAAATTCAAAGATGTAAGAGAAGAAGAAAATGCCACTGGCCTGAAGTGTTCAGCAGAATTTCTGTCTTCAGAAAAGCATCAAGATGGAAAAGAAGACTCAAAAAGGAAGTGCCATTAGCGTGCAGAGGCAGGCTGAGAGGAAAGGATTACATGCACTTACAGACAAGTCTGCCAATACTTAGCAAATGCCATTAACTTTGAACATACATTTCGTCTCTATCATTATAAGCCCCCTAAATTAGGATGCTCATAACGCCCTCGAGGTCTACTTGGATTTACCATTGGTGAAGAATAGCAGACAAAGGCGAATGTGTCGCCCTGGGGAAATAACTGCCCATGGGCGTGTGGGTTTGCTGAAATCCTGCTGAGCAGAGAGCAGTAATGGCTGGCTCCCGTGATGAGCTTCCATCTCAGCTGCAAACACACTTCATATATTTAACTGATCCACAGAAAGATAGCAGACAAATAGTGGTCCAGATAGGGATAAGAAGGGGGAGGGCCTCAAGATGGAGGCATGAGCAGGGCAGCAGAAATCTCCTCCCAAAACCATATATATTTTTGAAAATACAACAAATACAACTATTCCTAAAAGAGAGACCAGAAGATACAGTACAACAGCCAGGCTACAGCTACATCTGTGAGAACTCAGCATCCCCCGAAAAGGGTAAGATACAAAGCTGTGACCTGCCAGGACCTGGGCACCCCCACCCCCCACCCCCAGCTCACTGGCAGAGGAAAAGAATCAAGAGTCGGGCAGGGAGTGGAAGCACAGGACTGCTAAATAACCAGCCCTGGTGATCTGCACCAGGAGCGCAGGCACACGTTGCTTGGTGTACTGGATATTAGAGAAACGGAAAAGTAAAATCTGAGATGGAGACTGCGAGCAGGTCCCCACAGCCGGCTCCCCTGGGACAAAAGATAAGTGGGTGCTTTCTAAAAGTCTTAAAGGGACAAGGGCTCAACAGCTGGACAAAATCATCCCAGCACACTCAGTCCAGCAGGCTGGGAATCTTGAGGAACTTCAGGCTCCCTAACCCCCTGGGGGGTAACGAAGCCCCGAAGCCCCTCACAGTGATAAGCAGCCTGCCGTTCATTGCCCTCCGGCTGGCATTGCAAGCAAACTGGCTGACCCGCCACAGCTGCGGAGCAGCCAGGGAACAGCCCCACCCACAGCAACCACAGAGTCTCCTCCCAGTGTGCAGCTGACTGGGACAGACAGAGGAAGCCAGAGCAAGGGCTGGAAGGCATGAAGGGGCACCATCCTCACAGAACACACCCGGTGTGCCTGCCACCCCCGCAGTACGCTAGGCTATCCCGAGGGCCTCCCTGCCCATGGCAGCTCAGGAGATTATCCCAGAGACTGCTCCTCGTGTGCAGGTGACCAGCACAGGCAGCAGAAGCTGGAGCAAGGTCCGGAAGGCAAGAACGGGTGCCATTCTCGCAGGAGAACACACCTGGTACACCTGCCACCCCCTGCAGTGCACTAGGGTATCCTGAGGGCTGCCCTGCCCATGGCAGCTCAGAGGATTATCCCAGAGACTGCTCCTGGTGTGCAGGTAACAAACACAGGCAGCGAAGAAGGGCTAGGCGACCAACAAGCAGGAAGGGACTTTGTTCTCCCACCTGACACACGTGCCACCTGCCTGCGACGACTTCTATCACCATGAAAAGGCAGAACAATCTGGTCCAGTCAAAAATCACTCAGAAAACCTCAGAGAGAGGGCCTGGTGGGATAGATATAACCAATCTTCCTGAAAAAGAATTCAAAATAAAAGTCATAACCATGCTGATGGACTTGCAGAGAAATATGCAAGAGCTAAGGGATGAAGTCCGGAGGGAGATAAGACCTTCTACGGATTGTTTCATTTTTGTTAAGAGCAGACTGGACGAGGCTCAAGAGACTGTCAATGGAATAGAAATCAGAGAACAGGAGTACAGAGAAGCTGAGGCAGAGAGAGGTAAAAGGATCTCTAGGAATGAAAGAATATTAAGAGAACTGTATGACCAATCCAAATGGAACAATATTCACATTATAGGAGTACCAGAGGAAGAAGAGAGAGAAAAAGGGATAGACAGTGTCTTTGAGGAAATAATTGCTGAAAACTTCCCCATGCTGGGGAAGGAAATAGTCTCGCAGTCCACGGAAGCCCACAGATCTCCCAACACAAGGGACCCAAGGAAGACAACACCAAGACACATAATAATTAAAATGCAAAGATCAAAAATAAGGACAGAGTATTAAAGGCAGCTAGAGAGAGAAAAAAGATCACCTACAAAGGAAAACCCATCAGACTATCATCAGACTTCTCAACAGAAACCTTACAGGCCAGAAGAGAATGGCATGACATATTTGATGCAATGAAACAGAAGGGCCTTGAACCAAGAATACTGTATCCGGCACGATTATTATTTAAATTTGAAGGCGGTATTAAACAATTTCCAGACAAGCAAAAGTTGAGGGAATTTGCCTCCCAAACCACCTCTACAGGATATTTTAAAGGGACTGCTCTAGATGGAAGCACTCCTAAGGCTAAATAGATGTCACCAGAGAAAATAAATTCACAGCAAAGAAAGCAGACCAACCAAATACTAACTAAAGGCAAAAAGTAAAATCAACTATCCACAAAAGCAGTCAAAGGAAACACAAAAGAGTACAGAATAAAATAGCTAACATATAAAGAATGGAGGAGGAAGAATAAGAAGGGAGAGAAATAAAGAATCATCAGACTGTGTTTATAATAGCTTAACAAGAGAGTTACGTTAGATGGTTAGATAGTAAAGAAGCTACCCTTGAACCTTTGGTAACCATTCATCTAAAGCAGACAATGGCAATAAGTACATATCTGTCGATAATCACCCTAAATGTAAATGGACTGAATGCACCAATCAAAAGACACAGAGTAATAGAATGGATAAAAAAGCAAGACCCATCTATATGCTGCTTACAAGAGACTCACCTCAAACCCAAAGATATACACAGACTAAAAGTGAAGGGATGGAAAAAGATATTTCATGCAAACAATAGGGAGAAAAAAGCAGAAGGGATAAGAAGGAAGGGAGAGTCAGACATAGTCTGGCCGTGACTGAAATATAAACTAGCTGTAGTGGGCAAAATAGGATGTGGAAATGCATATCCATGGAGAGGTCTTTGAGATTGCAGGCAGCTTTTTGTTAAAATACACATCACACCATATTCAATTAATTTTACAAATGGAATTTAGAAAATGAGAATATAAAGATCTATATAGGCTCTCTCAGTAAATCTCTGCTCCCTTATTTACAAGCGTCATGGCATTTTAACTTTGAAGCATCACCTTCAGCCCTGACTTAAATTTATCTGTTGCAGGCTGGGCTTATATGCATACAGGAGCCCATCAGTTAGTCTGAAAACTCCCAACACAATGTTTTACAAAGTGTGTTCGGGGATACTTAGTCCCAAAATATGTTGCCTGAAAAAAAGAGGAATCCATGGCTTTATCACTTTGGGAAATATATAATATTCTCAGAGCTGTGTCATGCACATTAGTACCCTAAAGATTCTGAGAAATTCTATAGGGGAAAACTAGTTTAACACGGTGTTTCTCAAAGTTCTGTGACGCTGGAAACCCTTTGGCCTGCAGTGTACTATGGAGTTAGTCATCTATGCGATCTCCGTGGCAGAAACGCAGGCCTATAGAGGTACAAAACAGCACTTGAGAAAGTGAGCTGGCGTGCTGTTAGTGGTGCCACAGTCACCTCTGCTCCAACGTGGGGAGAGTAAGGAAAGCTGAGGGAGCTGCCTGCTCCTTCATGCGGCTGAGCCGGAGCACTGCCCTGCTCTGGCGAGTGCTTGATAATGACAGAAGGGGTGTCTTTGTGAGGCTTGGAGAGACAGTGGCCCCACTGACCTATCATTCTCATCAGGGCTGCAAACTAGCTATTCTGGGTTCTTTGAGAACAGCCACTGTCTTGTTTACTTGCTGTTTGTCCTGTAGCACCATGTTATGTACTTTACCTAAAGCTGTGCTTGGTAAATGTTAACTGACTGATATACATGGGGTGGGGGAAAAATCTTTGAAATAAGGAAGGGGAAGGCTAGCTTAGACCGTCAGAATAGTCTCTTTTTTTAAATCCCAGGAATTAATTCCTTCATCAGGTAGGCTTCACCCATGTGGCAGGTATGTGCTAGGGTGCTGGGGACCCAATGGTGAACACCATCCTTCCCTTGTGGAGTTTAGAGTCTCATGGGGAGAAAGACCTTAATAAAAATTGCACAAATACCTAAATATAAGCTGTAATGAGTGCTGTGAAGAAAACATGGTGGTGTCATGGGAACATCTAATAGTGGGACCTGACCACATCCTTGGGATGATACCTTTTCTCTTTTTTTAACTGAGGTATAATTGACATATAATATTATATTAGTTTCAGGTGTATAATGCAATGATTTTTTATTTGTGTATACTGTGAAATATCACCATAGAAAGTCTAGTTAACATCCATTACCATCCATAGTTACAAAATTTTCTGATGGTGAGAACTTGTAAGATTTACTCTCTTCGGAACTTTCAAATATGAGCTGTAGTATTAACTGTAGTCCGCATGCTGTATACCATATCCCCATGGCTTATTTATTTAATAACTGGAAGTTTGTACCTTTTAACTCCTTTCATCCATTTCACCTGCCCTCCCCCCACAAACCTCTGCCTCTGCCACCGACCAATCTGTGCTTGTATGTATGAGCTCCACATATATGTGAGATCACATGGTATTTGACTTTCTCTGACTTATTTCCCTTGCCATAATGCCCTCAGGGTCCATGCATGTTGGTGCAAATGGCAGGATTTCCTTTTTTTTTTTTATAAATGATGTGTTCTTTACTCATCTGTCAGCGGACGCTTAGGTTTCCACATCTTGGTTATTGTAAATACTGCTGTAGTGAACATGGGCGTGCATATGTATTTTTTCAAATTAGTGTTTTCATTTTCTTTGGATAAATACCCAGAAATGGAATTGCTGGATTTTATGAGAGCTCTCTTTTAACTTTTTTCAGGAACCTCCATACTGCTTTCCACAGTGGCTGTACCGATTTATAATCCTGTCAGCATTGCACAAGGGTTCCCTTTCTTCACAGAGAATTCATTGCCATATTTGCCATGATACTGTTATTGCCCTTAATAATAACCGCCTCCCTCTCCACCCCCTCAAAAGGAAGTTGCTAGAGTCACAGAGTTAGAAAACTGGAAAAGTACCCAAAACACATTTTTGACATTTAGTTTATGACTAAGAACAGTGATTTGGTATTTGACTCGTTGCTCAAGCACATTTGCCTGTTAGTGGGTGAAAACAGTTCAGGGCAAATTTAACTGTAAATATTAAATCCTACTGAGTGATCTGTATGATAGTATTAGAGTGAGGGCTTGGTACAGAAAAGATAGAGAGGAGTATTAGAGTAGGACAGACAAATGAGTAAGTTCTTAGTTATAGTCCCACATCCAGCAAGAGGTGACAGGTATTAGGAGTTTTGAAGTTTCTGGCAGTCAGAAACAAGAATACGTACAAACGTGGAGAGAAGGTGAAATCAAGCCTGCATTTGTGGGGCAATAGCACGTCCATGCAGGACAGCTTTGGATGATATCCAAACACTAATGAGACTTTTTGACATGCATACATACATGCAGAGCTCTAGAATGACCTGAAAATTTGCTGGGGACTTTCTGGAATAAAAGAATTCAAGCACTAGAATTTTATCCAAAGTAAATTGGACAGTATAAATGCTGGGAATCATGATGCGAGTCTCTGTAAGAAGACTTCTCTTACAGTTTTGACTTTTTTGTGTAGCTACCTTCATAGAGCATCTTTATGTCTATGAAAACTAATTTAAATGAACTAACTGAAATGGATTATTCTGAAGGAAAAGGTAAAGTTAAACGAATTGTTTTTCACTAAGGCTTTGTTTATAAAAGCACATGATACTGGAAGGCCCCTTTGCCTTAGCGCATTAACTTGTCATGAGAATGTTTCGTGTTTTTTTGATTGAATAAATGTTTAAAATACTGGTAACATACTTTCCCTTAACAGTTTATAAAAGTTTGAATACTGTGTGCATTGAAGCTCTAAGAGTGGAAAAAAACCAACTGGGATAAGGACCTGTCCCCCATGCCTGTTATTAGTGCCAAAACCAGAAGTTCTAGTCTATTTGTTTTCATGTGCAGGACCTCTGTGAATGCAATCATTTAGACTGGGTAAGGTTGGATTCACCTTTCTGACCCTTTGTTTCCTGGTCTGTAGAATGGGACCAGATTGGATGAGCTTGAAGGTCTCACCCAACACATATTGTATATAACATGCTCCCCTTAAGTGAGGGCTGGGGTTAGTGAATGTGATGGGTTAGCACTCCCATGATTGAGGTTAGTTTACATAGCAGAAGGGATTTTGCAGATGTAATGAAGGTTCCTAATCAGTTATCTTCAAGTTTATTAGAAAGGAGATTATCCTGGGTGAGCCTGACCCAATCGGGTGAGTCCTTAAATGGAATTGGGTCCTTCCTGAAAGAAGAAATTTGAAGTGAGAACAGTCCTGCTGTGAACTGCCTATGAGGAATGCACATAGTGAAGACCTGGGAGTGGTCTTTAGGAGCTGAGAGTAGGCCCTGGCTAATAGCCAGCAAGAAATTGAGGACCTCAGTCCTACAGCCACAAGGAAGGAATTCTGCCAACAATCTGAAGGCACTTGGAAGTGGATCTTTATCCAGTTGAGCCTCCAGGGAGGATACAGTTGGCTGATGGCTTGATTTTAGTCTTGTGAGACCCCAAGTAGAGAACCCAGCCATGCTGTGCCAGCATGCAAACCATGAGATAATTTGTTGTTTTGAGACACTAAATGTGTGATAATTTTGATACATGGCAATAGAAAACTTACATGCTCTGTTTTTATTAAACACATGACACCCTGAGGTCAGTAGACTATGGCTGAGACAGTAGCAACACACCGTACTAGATGTTCTTCTACAGTGTGATGGATAATTTCTCAGAAGGTTGACGGTGCACACCAAAACCTTCTGTCAAAGTAAGCAGTTCATCAACCCATACATTTCAAACTGCTTTCAAAGTAAGGTCTATCTGTAGCTTAAAATACCAAGAAACAACTTTTCCAGCCAAGGATCTTGAGTGGTTATTGTGTTTTGTCACCTTGCCTTCTCCTTAACTATTCCTTGTTCCTCTCCTGCTGCTTAAGTGAAGGTAAAGCTCTCAGACCTGTCCTTTCAACATTTTAACCCATTACTCACACATGGCCATTCTGGGTGGTTGTAACAGACATGTACTAGATTTGGGAGACTCTCGGCTGTGAAACCAACTAGCCACATGACCTTGGAAAAGAGAATTTAATTCTTGGGCTTTTGGTTTCCTTATCTGTAAAACACAAGACCTTTTGCCTTATTCCAAGACTGTTCTGGGACAAAGGTGCATAGACAAACCGGTAGTTTCAAGGACCAAATTCTTCCTTTTAGACTTGAAAATGTGCCCCTATTGGTCAGGGAGATGTTCCTCTATATTCTTCCCAGTTGAACCAATTGTCTCAAAAATGCTTTAACATGTGTAAGAGATTAGTCTTACTTGGTATGCAAGGAACATGAGTGAGATAGGGAAGGGAGGGGAATCTTTGGACATAACAGGGAGGCAATTTTATTTCAATATAAGGACAAACTTATGAAGATGTGATGTTTGTATTGAACTGTTAGTTTTAAGGGGAAACTGTTAGGGGTAGAAAATTGCAAGATCAATTCTGTGGGTGGGTGGGTGCATTTGAAGGGGTGTGGGTAGAAGGAAACACTTGTCTTCCTCAGACTAGAAGGGACACTCTATGGGTTTCAAGACAGCCAGACACCACTGGCCTCCGAGGTGCTTCCCTTGACCTGGGCACCAGAAAGAGGAGTGACGAGCCAAGAAGGAAGGGGAGAATACAAAGCAGGGAAAAGTGGGTGACTAGCTTTGAGTGAGATGGGATAGTCAGCAAGAGCAACCCAAGTATGAAAGGCTCTAGGAAGCTGGGATGCAAGGGCATGGAGGCAACACCAGCAGAGCAAGGCCAGCCTCTCTGGGGCTGCTTTAAATGCACCATTTCTTCTCTCATGCTCATCTGTGAAACAGTACTATGATGACCAGACTCAGGGATGGGGGACACAGGCTGAAAGAGGTCAGTTAACATTCCTAAGTAGCAGCGGACAAGGAGGTGACTTGAATTCAAGCAGTCTTACTTTGAAGCCCTTACTTCTAACCACCAGTGTCCCCGGAACAAATGGGAGGATTTCCATTCTGTGCTTGTGGGCCAGGGAGAGAAGGGAGCCCTATGTTTCTGGGGACTCCTGTTGTTCTGACATTAGGAAACCTCAAGTTGCAGGTGAAAATTCAGGGGAAATAAAGCTGAAGATTGCTGTAAAATAACCTATCCTTTCCTAACTGGAGCTTACCCCACAGGAGCTCTTCTATTTCTTAGAAAATTGTATCTTTTAGGCAAGGAGACATGCCCTCACAGTCCTGGGTTGGGGTGGTCCTTCTTGGTAGGTTACTATTCTTTATAGCTCTATTTTGAGTTTCTATGATGGTTTTGTGTTTCCACCTCTTTTTCAGTTTTGAAGATGGACCTGTCCTACTAGTTCCATTTTTATGGAGCAGTAGCTGCCGTTTGGGAGTTGTGTCTTCCAGTGGCAGAGAGACCACACTAACAGTCCCCAGCGCCTCTTCTGTCACCATCTTGGGCTGCCCTGCCACCTCTCCTCAACTACCCCCACACCCCCAGGTGCCTCTGTGCAGGGACTGCCTTCCGTATGCCTGGCAGCCAGGTAGGACTTCTTGTCAGCCTGTTTCCTGCCGGTTGTCAGGCAGGCAGGAAGGTGTGTGGGTACTAGGACTGAGGGGATGTGGGGCAATTCTGACTCACAGACTGCAGCTTTAGTGAGAGGTTCCACAGTGGAGCCTTCAGTTCATGACAGTGAGTCCAGTACTAACTGGGGAACACAGCTTCACTGACCCTGGCTCTGACCCAGGGTCAAGGAGGAATGGGACACACTAAGGACAGGTGTACCTCACAGCAACTGCACCTTTGCAAGCTTGTAGCACTGTTTTAATAAAAATGCGTAACAGGTCAAAAACAAATTAACATGATCTTTAAAACATTGGAGTGAGCCTGAACATTGATTTTAAAATGCTTTATCAAGTAGAGACCAGAGATTTTTCCTGATGATATTTATTTCATAAATGTAATTATTTTTCTAAAACATATTAAAATAGAAAACATGTTCTTTTGATCAGTTATACAAAGAAAATACCAATATAGTAATAAAAATACTGAAAATATATGAAAAGCACCAGAACATTAGAGAAATCACACTGGCAACAATTCTAGGAATATATTCTTTTGCAATTGTACAATAAAGTGCTATTAAATCCAGTCAAAATTAGTGGCAAGATATAAAAAGTTTGGTATTATTATGAAATTTGAGGCTAAGTTTACCAGCAATTGCATTTTTAGGCAACTTGTAGATCACGCTAATGATATTTTGTTATGCATTCATGAAATACTGGTTTCCATTCTTAAGTGAAAACAGTCTAAATGTTGGTCCTTGGTAATTTGGTCACAAACAGGTAATGACCTGTTTAAAAGTAAAATTAGTTATAGATCGCCAAAAATAATCACACAAGTAATTAAATAAAATGAAGACAGAATAAAATCAAATGTAAATACAAAATTTTAGATACCTTTGATTTTATAATTAAATTTCAGTAATTTTGCTTAGGCACAACTAGTAGATACACACACATTAACAAGATATGTTACTAAATTCAACTGTCCAGACATGAGGGAAGAACATTTTAGTGAGTCAGTGTAATTTTCATATGAAACATTAAAGGGACACTGTTAGGACAATGCTTTTCCCATTTTGACTGATTGCTTCCTCATTTATTTGCTAAGGAACAAAAAACATACACAACTATTTTAGGACTAGAGGACATTAAATCCAGGAATGTCACATATTAGGGGCACACTGCTGTGTACACATACAGAAAGACAGTAGGGATAGTACTTAGGGTGGACTGAAGTCACTTGCACGTCTGGAGTTGGCAAACTGAAACAGAAAAACCCAAATTAAGACAGAGTGTCAGGTCAGTGTCCTTTTAAGGTTTTATTTCCTAGGCCAATTATTTCATAACTCAATTTTGGAATCAATTTCTCAAGATGAAAGCTGCCAACACTATACCTCAGAATAAAAAGTTCTCCAAACATGGCTCAATCAAAACTCAAAATTTATTTTACAGACTATTTTTAGGCAGACTGTTTTTTCTTTCATTACCATAAAGTAGATTTACATGTGAAACAACATGGACTGAGACCGATCATATTAATGAGAGAACAAACTAATTTCATTAGCCTCTGTTCCTGCAAAGTACGTCACTTTAGGAATCTCAGGACTGTCCTTGGTTTTACTGTGACAAAGGCAGAGTGTCAAGCAAGTCAATCAGCCCTGGTCTGCGGGTTTTAGAGTCAATCACGCGTTACCTTTTCACTCCTACAATGGAGAACTGACACTTGAGTTTTGATTTTTCTTTTTTGAGTGTGTGTGTGTTCGTTCACCTTATAGATAACCCAGTCTTTTGCCGAATTTCCTTCTCATGGCTTATTTTAACAAGGAACTGAAATGTAAATGAATTGTACAGAAAACTAACTTTTCAAAAAATCTCACCTAACTACTTTCATTCAGAAAAGAGGGTGAAGAAATGGAGGATCACGCCTTTATAATAAATGAAGCAAAAGGGTCAGTGTTCAGCCACAGTGAACAATATGAAACTGCATAAAGACAACTGGAAAGTGTGACTGAAGAGATTTTCCTTCTGGACATTACTACAGAATCCAAAGAAAATCCAATCATAGTTCATTTTCCAAATTCTACTTAAATGAGAGTGTTCATAAAAAAGTCTGAGATTAATAAATGGCAGGCTGTTAAGGAAGACTGATAAGAAACAAAGGCTAAAGGTGGTTTGGCATTAAATAGTTTTACATTCCAAAAGAATTTTGACTAGCATCTGGAAGAAATTCTCAAAATCACAAAGTCATGATTACAGAAGTTACTCTGTATGTTCTTTTCAATATACATGGTCTTCTATATACATAGTATAGAAAAACTAGTAACTTGGCTCAGCTATAGTAATGCTGTCATTTAAAAAAGCAGATTACATTTTTTGGCTGCAACAAAGCATGTTACTTATACTTTTCAGTTCAGCTACTATATATACATTGATAAAACTTAAGCTTTGAAAGTATTTAAATCAAAAGGAAAAAATAAATTATATCTAAACCATTAATTTATACAACAGATAGGCCTTTAGTCACTTTACTAACTAGCTATGGTCTCATACTTCTTCAGTGTTTCCTTTTTCTAACAGTTTATTTTCAGGACTTGCATATGTTGTCCTCTAAGTGTTGCACATTTCCTTTGAGGAAGCACAGATGTATGACACTTAGTAGCATGGTAAACAAGTTCTGGGTCTTATTCAAACTAATGAGTGAAAAGAGCCATGTTTCCTATGGAGCACCACTTCTTTAACTATACAATAAATAGAAGAAAGAGATGATAAAAGCAAGCGAAAGCATTGTTAAGGAAAGCAGCAGCTGCTGGAACCAGATACAATGCTGAACTTGGTCTTCAAGCTTCCTATTGCTTTCTAGTAAACGATTGAGCTAAAGAGGGAAAAAAGGATGAAAGATTTGTATCAGTAAAACAGTACATGAATCATGTGAATGACAAACAGGAATATTAAGAATCCCACAAACAGGAATATTAGAAATCCCAGCATTTGCCCAGTGGGGTCCAGCTACTCTGAAAGGCTGGGAGCTGGAAATGCAGTGAGGAATTAGATTTGTTTCGTACACAGATATGCATCTGCTTATTTTGGCAAGGTCTGCTTTTCTAGTTGAGAAAGGAGCAAAGCAATCACTTCCCAGAGGTACTGAAACCAGCTACTCAGAAGACAGCCCCTCGTCTTTTTCCACTTTAAATGTGCTACACATGGTACCTTTCCCACGAGGTCAAATTCTTGCACACTTCCCAAAGCACCATGTGCTTTACCAGCTTTACCATATGATCCCTAGTCCAAATTGATATGGCCGTAGCTTGAAAAAAGTGAGCAGAGCTACAAAAGTAACTCATCACCTACCACCTCTGATCTGGCTTCCCTCCACAAAGAAGAGAGCATTGTCTATGCCAAAGGTCTCCCTTATGTCGGTGGGGAAAAACTGGATTTCTAATGTTGATTAGCGTTAGTGACTTTGTTTTAGTCTGGAAGAAAGAACACTTACTTGTAGATATATGTCTTCACTGGTTTTTTCAGACATGTTGAAAGCACTGTCTTTTAATGTAAGTGTGGTTGGTTTACTGCTCTCAACAATATGGCATCTTAACCTATGAAAATCCAAAGGAAACAAAGCTTCTTAAAGTTAATGAATTATTTTAATAAAAGTAAAATATAAAATGAAAAAGTTAAGCAGACACTGTAACAGGTGAAAGCACTCATCCCTCCCTGCACACCCACCTGCCTGCTGCATTCATCTCTGGAGGGAAGAAGGGTGTGCCACCCCAAACTATGCCTCTTTAGTGCAAAGATGATTTTGAGCTGTTTTTTTTTTTTTTAAGAAACAGCAGACACAGGAGAAGCTCTGAAAACGAGTAGAAGTTACCGTTTTATTAAGAGATTTTAACATGTATAATGGCAATCTCCATGTGTAAGGGCGTCTCCCTCTCTGTACCAGAAAGAGGCGGATGACTCTAAATCTCTAGAAACTCGGTAACAATGGAGAAGGCACTGACTTAAATCTGCTTAACAACCTGCCCCTTGTTTACTGTGCTTTGCCTGACAGTCTCCTGTAACAGGCTCTCTCAGCCCCCAACATCTTCTGTCTTTAGCTGGAGATGGTATTTCAGGTGGTGTGTTGGGCCCTTTTGGGGAGTTACTCAGTGTTCCTGGGTCTCTCCATGTATACAGCAGGTATACATGTTATTAAACCTCCATTTTTCTCCTGTTGATCTGTCTTTGATTTACATGGTTGGCGGGGGGCGTCTCAGCCAAGAACCTAGAAGGGTAAAGGGAATATTATTTTTCCTGCAGTTTGGCGACTTACTATGAGACTTGCTGAGACACCAGACTTGCTTGGGAGCCTGCAGATGGGACCCTGGAAAACCGGCAGAAGCTGGCAAAGGTAAGGATTCTTCCCAACGTCAGCTCTCCTGGATCTCACTCTAGTGCTCAGTCAAGAGAGGGGTAAAAATTTCACCTTGTCACTTCCTTTCCAAATTTAGAAAATATTTGTGTGAACTAGTTCCTTGGATATAGTGACTTCAGTAGAGATTTTTGTGATGAGTAATCATGTTTTCTCTTGATCCTTTTCCCTCCCAGAGATGGTCAATTTTTTGTCTCTGTCTTCTGTGATGTTTGCCATGAGGAGAACCACAGGCCACACAAGTCTTCCTTTCGCCTTGTTCTGTGTCTTGAGAGCTTGGTTTTGTGACCAGTGAAATATCCTCTCTGGTCTCTTCAGCTGGAGGATGCATGTGTCTGCATGCACCTGGAGGCCAGGTGAATAGGCTGGGGAGCTTAGACACCAGGTGATAAGCAGCATTCTCTTTCTCTCACTGTGCCAGCTTTCATGGGGGTTTGTCATAAAGGGTCCCAGTACGTAGGGGGCCTTTGTGCCTCATTAGTGCTGATAAAGTCCCATTTCCGCAGTGCCTGCCTAGTGTCACAAATTAATGGTTCTGTGCCTGAAGGCATCCCACTTTCTTGCGGGGGTGGGGGAAAGGAGACACCCTTTTCACTACATCATTCTTACTGCCTGTGACAACGAAGGCCTTTGCTTCTTTACGCTAACTCTGGGAACAAACTCTCTGGATCTTGTGAGGGCTACATCTTTTGCACCCTCTCTGATACACCTCTCGCAGCCATGGTTAAGCCGTAAAAAGGGCTTATTGGTTTGAGTCACTATTGAGATTATTATAAAATCTTACTTGTTAATGGTGAGACGATGGATCCTTTGAATTGGAAAATCCTGTTTGAAAAATTTTTAGACAGTGTTCATCCTAAACAATTGTCTTGTTTGTATCTATGGAAAGACCACATTGAAAGGAGGCCACGAAAGAATACGGTGGCTAGCCTCAGGGACTTCTTTAGTAAAAGGTGACATTATGAAGCTCTTTTTTATCTCCACTTTCAGAAAATATCTACCAAATTTAGAGAGGAGTTAAAAGGATCAGTGGTCATTCAGTCCCTATTCACCATGATCTTGACTGGCTAGTATTAAGGGTGTTCTTTCCACCTATGATTATACTGTGGTTATCAGATAAGTCAGACAACCTCCCTGGGGTAAAACCTCCCTTCACAAAGGAAACACAACCAAAATTTCTCCCAGGCCCTTCTACAAATCAGGAAACGGATCAGCTGAATGCTGATTTCAGGAGCTGATAGAAACAATAATATAGACTTTCCCCCCCAAAGTGAATTGGTCAAAGGTTGAATTGTACACTCAGAAAAAGGAGAGCATTCAAAAGCCTTTGCCAAATGCTTTACACAGACTTTTTAAAGGCACATTGATCAAACCCTGGAGCTCCAGAACATAGAGATCATTTGACTTCTGCCTTAGTTGGACATGTCTCTGATATAAAGCAAATTGATGTAGCTGGATGGTGGGTCAGTCCCTTCATAGCATTCAGGCTGTAATCCAAGTCTTTGAGGAATTAAAAGCAACTGTCTTTGTCTTGGAAATCTCTACAAAATCAGAAATGCAACTCTAGAAGCCATGCAAAGCCCAGCTAGCCGTGCCAGTACAGAAGCCTCCCCTATTCATCAGTTGTAGGTATTATAAAAGATCAGGACATTGGAAACAGAACTGCCTTGCACTTAAGAAGGAAAAATTTAAATAGTAATTACTGCAGACCTCTGATGATAGGCAAATATACCCAAAAACTTGCAGAAAGAAACTTGGATACTTTCTCTGTGCCTTTGAGATGTAGATGTTCTACTCCATCTTATGTAGGACCTGATAGCCAGTTCTTTGAAATACAAACTTTAGGAAAATAATTCTCATCAGAAGGGAAAAAGGAGCTATTTGGAAATTGGGCAAATGAAAAAAAAAAACAAAAACAAATACGGTTGATTCTTTGAACAACAAGGGTTTGAACTGCACAGGTCCAGTTATATGCAGACTTTTTCCCCATAAATACAGTACTGTAAATACATTTTCTTTGATGATTTTCTTAACATTTTCTTTCCCCTAGCTTACTTTATTACAAAGATACAGTGTATAACACAAACAATATGTATTAGTTGACTCTAAATTTTGGGGGGGGGGGAATCAAAAGTTTTATGTGGATTTTCTATGTGGTGGAAGGTCAGTGCCCCTAACCCCCATGTTGTTCAAGGGTCAGCTATATTAGTAAAAAAGCTTTAGCCATCTGAGCAGGTAAACTTATTCCAACTGCCAGAAACACAATTTAGATCCAATGGTTCTTATATAAACTAGTGAGTTATCTGATTCATGGCTGAAATTTTAGAACTATAGCCAAAAGGTCTCTGTGTTTGTCTGTGTGTCTATATGTGTTACAAATGTGTATTTTTCTGACCTCTGGATGTAATTGCCAAAATTAATTTATAAAAGCTCTTTAATTGGCCTAAAGAAAAATAAGGCCTATCAAATTAAGTATTCCTAAAACTCTCAGGAATACAGAACATTAACTCAAATGTTTTTCAAGTTCACATGATCTTGGATAATCTTTGATAAATAAAGCTGGGTTAAGTTTGTTGGTTTGATTAAAATAGGCATGTCTTCAGTTATCAACATTAGATATAATAATGTAGATCTACATACACCTTTTATTTTATCTGGGCCTACTACTCAAATAAGTTCATGTTGCCTCTGTTGCAAAATTTGTCAACCAGGAAAATAGCTTGGGATGATGACTGACTTTGTCTAATGTCTCATTAAGTTTTCATGAGTGATCTAAACTTAATTGTTGGGAGCAAGTGATTTAGTGATGTAAGTTGGAAAAGAATTTCTAGGTGACCTCTTTATCAATGATTATGTTTTATGGTATATCTACTTAAAGATGGTTTTTCTCTGAAGCTTTAGAGTTTTGCTAAGATAAATTAAATGTGAAATTCACTGAATCTCTAGATTGTTTACAAAATTACTGAACATAGGTTTATCTACTTTTGGCTTTTTATTATAGAGGAACTAAAGATATTTGTGTCTGTTAGTAAACATACCATGTGGCACATTGAAAAACTGCAATATGAAGAAGCATATGCTTCAGGAAATTATGAAATGTTTTCATAAACTTGCCAATCTAAAGAATGCTGGTGTAACAGACCACAATTGCTTACTTCCTAGTTTTCACTAGAAATTAAGGTTTCTAAGGGTTAAGAATTCTAAATATATGTAATCAAAACTACTAGAAACAGTAAGGGAAGGAAAGTAGGACATATTTTTGTATAAAAAAAGGTTTAAGGAGTAGAGACACATTTTTGTTAAGGGAAATGAAAGTAATTTTTTTGTTAAGGGAATGAAAGTCATCAAGTAAAGCTTGTTATTTCAAAATAGGAAAGAGGAGACTAAAGGACAAACTAAGTGGATGTATAAAGTTGGGAAGAAGGAAAATTTTACCTTGTAAAGTCAAGCTGGCTGAAATCAAATTTGTTATAAGGGTTTTCAAAATAAGCTTTTAATATCAATAGTGAACTTATATAAAACTAAACTTAAATTTTATTTCCTCTGCTAAAAGGACAAAATTTCCTTGGTCTGCTACTGGTAAGAGATTGGGAAAGGTCTTTCTTTACTTTTTAAAGTAATCTGCCTAGAATGCAAAGATTTTACACTTTATCAAAACAATTTCCTGTGCTTCATGTTCTCTTTATCATCAGGTCTTGATTACTTAAGAAAAATGAATCTTCTAAACATTGAAAGAGCTAAGTTCTGCTCACAACTATGTAACCTTCTGTATCTTGAAAATTTTTAAATTATCACTTTGGTTAAGTGGATGATTAGCTATTGTTTCATAATGAGTTATCCTATCTAGTCAAGTGTCCAAAATCAAATTCTAAATGAAGTCTTTTTGACCTTGAAGTAACCTTGGAATTTTCCAGAGCATGCCAGGAACATCTCAAAAGATTTGTTCACTCTCCTTATTTGGTATGTTAAATTACATGGGAAGCATTGTCAAATAAGAAGTAATACTAAATGCTCTTTAACAGTTGCTGTCCTTATTCTCCTTTTCTTGTCTTTTTATCTTTTCAAGACCTGACGTACAGGCACACAAATGCATGCATATGCCTATAATCACAGGTTTTCCCCCTTTTAAATAGGATAATGTCTCACATATTTTTCTGTGAGTAGGTTCTTTTTCCCCTAATGATATATCATAGATGTCTTTCCATATCCTAACAAATAGACTCACCACACTTTTCTGAATGGCTGCAGAGTACGCCTTAGTGTTGATATACTCAAATGCATTTCACTACTGCTTTACTGGTGATCATTTAGGTTCTTTCTTTCCCATTTTTCAACAGTACAAACAATGCTGCAACAAACACATTCTAGTACGCAAAGTGAGCATTCCTACAAAGGGAACTGCTGGGTCAAAAAGATCTGTGTTGGTAATGTTGACACATTGAGATTCTTGCCCTGCAAGCAAGCCTCTGCTATTAGTAACTTCCTTCAGAAGCTCCAGGTCTCATTCAATAGGGCATCCTAGAGCCTTGCAGAGCTTGGGGCTGACACTAGAAGCCTAAATATCTGCCAGTGGAAGGGATGCCTGCCTAGTCCATGTAGGCTCATTTCTCTTTCTGACTCTTCCCATCACATTTAAGAGCCTGTGAGTAAAAAGCATACCTATGCTCCATCACTTTGTTTCTGGGAACTTCTTTCCAGAACTGAGTCAATTCTGCTGGGCCTGTGCCAGATGACTGTTCCATTTCTGCAGCCATTATCAGAAAACGATCTTGGGCAGAGACTGTTAAACCTGCATTCCAAAAGGGTAACTTATTATATAAACAGGAACCTTTACAAAGGGTTGGATATGTGGTTTAAGTCATTATTCTAGAAAACATCATTAAGGAAAAAGAATAATATGGAACTACATTAAAAAAGGAAAAAGTTCTAAAAATGAGGACTTTCTTGGAAATTTAATTTCACCTAGCATCAATTTAAACAATTCTACTTATTAAAAAACAATTTTAATGAGACCCATTTGCCCACCTTATTTTACATGTAAGTAAACAAATGCCTGGAGTGTGGTGAGGTGACTTTCTGACACTCTATAATCTCTAGATTCTAGTCCAACTCTGCTGACTCATCACCCAGCCTCAGCAATCCCCCAACCCCAATCAACACCCCGCTGTGGCCATCAGGTGATAACTTACCGCCATGGGGAGACACAACTATATCAACTGATGCACCAGGGTCACAACTGCTGTTGCTTGGCTTGACTCTGTATTTTTCTGGAGCAGTTGTTCTCACCTGTTTATAAACACAGTAGTCACATAATAAACCTTTATGGCTTTTGTGTGTTGGGGGGAGGGAATGGCTTAAAAATGACT
Source organism: Smutsia gigantea (assembly GCA_032199065.1). Lineage (NCBI taxonomy): Eukaryota > Metazoa > Chordata > Mammalia > Pholidota > Manidae > Smutsia > Smutsia gigantea. The sequence continues at coordinate 21,738 of JAVSCE010016563.1, forward strand.
TTTAAAAATTGGCAGTTAATCAATAAAAGTGTACAAAACAATCTTGGTTGTTATGCATAGAACAGGTCTTTCCCCATCAATAAGAAAAAAAAGCATCTCAATCTGTTTTTAAAAATATCCACTCATCTTGTAATTGTCACTTAGCCTTCCTCTTAAGTATTTATCCTGATAATTGCCTGAATTTAATAATAGAAATTCAAGAAATGGAATGCACATTAGAACACATTACAGTAGCACTCAGAAACTAAAAAACAGTAGGTAATGAAAGGACATACAGAATATCTTAATGGTTAAATCTAAATTAAATAGATGATTTAATACCTACAGTATGGGGGCAGTGGAGGATTCAGTCTTGTTATACTTAATGCTCAGTATCAGGTTAGTATCCAGCACCACTGTACTCCAGAATATACCACACCCAGGGGAAAAATGTACTTTTCCATTTTATAGTTTTACTTTTCAATGTTATGAATTAAATTATTCATATGAAGAGTGATTTTCCTTGGGTTTTTATTTACAACAACTATTAAACCTGGGATTAATTTGTTCATTAGCCTATTACTGCACATTAAAGACTGTGCAGATCCCAGGGAAAATTTCAATTAGTTACAACACATGGATAGAACTAGAAGGCAGTATATAACATGCCTAAAAATATCATAAAAAACCACTGTGCAAATTCATTCAATATTATCAACTTTTCAATTAAAATATGTCAAAATCACTTCCCATGTCAAATTTTCCCACATAATTATGTCTTTCAGATATTTACCTTAAATGCAACTATGTTTTTAGTTACATTTGTCAGCACTATTAAAGTTTTCTTCTCTCCAGATTCTGTACTTCCAAAATACAGTTCTTCTGCGGGGCTAGATGATTACAAAAGCATAAGGTATGCGTATTAGCCAGAATAAATGACAATCTAATCATCAGCTTAAAGAAAAATATTTGGTCAATATTTTATGCTGATTTGTATAAAAAGATTTCATCAAAAGAAAAAATATTACAAAACAATTACCTACTACATTTTGTATTTTAATTACTGATTCAATGCATGCTATTTAAAAAGTCCTACGGTTTCCCTCAAGGTCAAAAGCAAAACAGGAAGGGACAGAAGAATTAGGAAGATTCTGAATTAGTCCTATAAACAGCACCATCTTAAGGTACATTTATTTAAACTCTTTGGGAGGTTACAGATAATTAATTAAAACAAAGAAGGAATTGCTGCTTTGACTTTACCTAATTACAAGTAGATCGGAGTGGGGCATATTGTTATATACCAACAGAGAAGAGCATAACTTAAAAAGAAATATCATTAGGGATGTATTTAAGTAACAGAATAATTCCTTACTATAATAAGGGCTTTTTCTAATATGGAAGAAGAAAAATAAACACAGAAATAAGATTTGGGGTGGGAACTGCAGGAAGAATTTTTTAAACAGTAAAATAAGCAAGCCTCAAAATGCATATTTTCTTATTATTGGCCACTGTAATGCCCATGACCTAAATTAAAAACTGAAAGACTCAAGCAAAGTTTGCATAGTTTAATTAGCCAAATTTTATCAGGTGCCTCCAAACAATGGGAAGGACAGTATTTTTATTTTCAATAAAAAAGTCAATTATTCAGATAGCGCTTGACTTTGAGCTACATCTGTACATAGATTCATTTTATCTCAGGAATGTCTGCCTATCTGAGATACTAACCAAGAGAACACACATTTTTAAGGAAGTGCTCTCCGAAGGAGGCTTTGTCCATCTTTGGACAAGGCATAAGTTAGCATGGTTGCTGAATCCAATCTGAACTATACCACAGAAAAGACAGGAAGGTTATGGATCTCAGAACCGTTCTCAGTAACCAGCACAGAAACTGTGAGCAGCTCTGGGGAGAGAGATGTTGGCTGGGTCCCTGTGTACATGCAGGAGTAGTGCCGTGTCCTTCCCAGGGGCAGAGGCAGGGAGTGGCAGGGTCTGAAGCATAGTCCTAGAAGGTGTCCTGCTCTGCTTGAGCTTTCTCCCTAGCTGGCTCTTCTAGCCATACCTTGACAGTTTTAAGGCAGTACCTATGGTTTTGACAGGCCTCCAGGGAAAAGGAGTGTGTAACTTCTAAACTAATAGAGGGAAAAATGGCAAAGAAAAACCACGGAAAACATAACATGCATGTGTGTTTCCCTCTCCTCTGCCCTCATACATACACATACACACACACACACATAGTGGAGATAAATCCAAATATAACAATAATCAAAATATATGTAAACAAACCAATCTTGTCAGAGAATCTCAGATTTTTAAGAAGTCTGTATTGTTCATAACAGTCATACCTAAAACAGTTATACAGAAAGGTTTCACTAAAGGGATAGAAAATGATTCGTTAGGTCATTGCTAAATAAAGATGGTACAGCAATATTAACATAAGGCTATCATATAGATTTACCGACCAAAAGCATCATTAAGGAGAAAGAGGTCTTTACATAATGATAAACAATCCTGAATCTTTTGGACTGAATAACCTAGAAACAAAAGGAGAGGTGTTGAAATTTGGCTTCAGTAAAAAACCTGTTTGTCTGGTTCAGCTTTAGGTTTTAGAAGGCCAACTGATAAACGCCAACCTACTTCAGTGTTGTTTCTGGTACCCTTGAACTTCCGCAAGTCAAACAGAATCAGGAAAATGAGAAAAATACACATCATCCAGATTTATTTTTAATAAACACAACTTAACAGAATAAATAACAAAAAGGTAGCTAAAAATATCCACTAGGTGTAGAAACCAAGGAGAGTCTTTGGATAGCCCTGAATTTTGTATTTCCAGTTTCAAAAACAGTACAGTTTTCCTAATTTTGTAGTTCTCTCAAGATGATCAAGATATATTATTAAAAGCAGAGCAAATAAAATCCTCAACCATTACCTGATGTGTAGTAAGGGACCTTTAAACACACTCAATGGTTTCTTGAAAGTTTTCATTTTGGAATCAACTTTTTCATTTTCTTCTACTTTGGAAGTAGGTTCAGTTAGGGTAATCTAAAGACAAAAAATATATGGAAAGAAAAGATAAATTTAGTTTCACACTGATGGTAGGCAGTTCATTAGGTCAAAAAGTGAATATTATAGCAATTCAATCCAAATTATAGTCTTTAACACAGGTTTATTATATCTAAATTATATATTTAACATACATTAAAATGACCTTTAACATATATTTGAGTGCATACTATAAATAGGTTACTGTAGAGAATATAGTGTGGTCCTTCTCTTAAGTGTCTTTCAATTTGTTCTAAATTCTAATGTATTTATCCCTCTATCAAGCCCCTGATGACATAAAAAAATAACAGCTAAGTGCTCTTTAAAAACTGAAATAGAAGAAGTAGATCCAGGTAAAGTTTTGAATTAATTTTATTTCACATAAATAAGAACTATTTTTAGATAGAACAATTCTTTCCAGATGCCTTTTGTCAATTTTTATACAAAAGCATGGAATCAGCCTTTTATACACCAGAGTGGCACTACTGGTCAGCTAGTGCCATCCTTCTCTTTCTTTTTTGCATACGAAGATGTGGAAGGACAGCAGGTTAAGTGAATTACCCCAGATCACATAGCCAGCTAGTGGCAGAATTGGGACTAGGCCATAGCTTTGGACTCCACTTCATTTTATTGTCAAGATTACCTTTTTCAGAGCTGTCTGTTCTTCATTAGGAATTGTCTCCAAGGTTTCTTTGCCATCACTTTCTATATCTTCTTTACTTGAAGCTTCATCTTCACTAGCAATAGGCCCATTTTCACACAATGGCGTCTGGAAGTCATCATCTACTAGTGGTGGATAGCTGTATCTAAAAGGATCCTAAGGGAAAAGAATTTTGTATTAGCTAAGAGGTGGGTAGAGAAATAATTCTTTTAGTAAAGTTAAAATCCTTTCCTCTGGCCAGGAAAACAGACAGAATTAGATAGTGAAATTTAAAACAAAGGAAACATTTCAGAACAGAAAGGGAAAAAGCAGTTAAGTGGTGTGGCACAATCAGCTAGACACCTGCAAATGAACTAGCTTGGATCTTTAGCTTACTCTTTATACCAAAAATAACTTCAAATGGATAAAAACTTTAAATATGTGTGTGTATACACATATTTTTTTAAAAAGCACATAAGCTCCAGAACAACCCCTAGGAGAATTAAATAAACAAAAATGACAAAACCTAAGTAGGGAAGGCCTTTCTTAGCATAGCACAAAACCTAGAAGGCATGAAAATACTGGTAAAATTGAGCACACTAAGATGAAACATTGCTGAATGGCAAAACCAAGACCCAACCAATCAACCACCAACCAACAAAAAGAAACCTTACAATAGTTTTTTATTTAAAGGCCACAACTGGGAAAATATGCCACACACACATCAGAAACAGAAGACAGCTTTTGTTAACTTACACAAATCAATAACAAAAAGAACCCAACAGAACAAGGAATAAAGGAATGATAGAGTTCATAGAAAATGAATAGACTACCCTTTAAATCATAAAAAATGCCCAATATCACTCACAATAAAAGGAATACAAATTAAAACCATGATAAAGTATTTTTCACCTAACACTGGCAAAAATTACAAAAATGGGAGTGGGTGGTGTTGGTAAGGATGGGGTTCAAGCATTCTCACACACTCTTGGGAAATTAGCAACAGCTATAAAAATTTAAATATACTCACTGACCTAATTTTAATTCTGGGAGTTTATATTCTACATATACTGCTGCATTCATGTACCAAGAGTTATTTACGAGGATACTCACTGCAGCACTATTAGTAATGGCAAAAGATTGGAAAATAGCTAATGGTTTTTCAAAAGATAACTGATTAAATACATTGTTATATTCACACAATGGAATATTCTGCAATGGTTTAAAAAATCAGGTAGACTTATGAATCAATATGGTAAACCTAAAATAAACGATGTGGAAAAAACCACAATAGAACAATCTATTTTGTGTAATTTGAGACCATTATGCAGAAAAATATAATGGATAGAGTATCTATCTCCAGAAGGAAAGAAAACCTGGCAACAGTGACTGTCTCTAGAGAGTGGCATTGGGCAGTGACCTGAGGAGGGAGATCTACTTTTCACTATAATCTTGTATTTTTCAGTCTTTGGTGGTGTTTGCTTTTTAAAAAAAATAATGTGTATTACTTTTGGGAAAAAAAGTTATGTTAACGAACAGTAGTCCTACTACAATTCTGACTACCACCCTGAAGAAATATACCATTAGCAACAGAGAAGGGGAAAAAAATAACCTTTTCTACCCCTAGAAATAAAATTATTTTTTAACTAAATGTTATTCATTTTAAGATATAATTCCATGGACAAATTATTAAAAATGACAAATCAAATAGCTATTTTAAATAAAGGTAGTACCTGAAATGAACTATAGTCTGTTTTTCTAATTTAAAATGTGAAAATATAAACCCTCAGAATAGGAAAGCAGAAAACTTCAAATTAAAAATACTGGTTCAAGTTTTTTCTAATCAAAGGAAAAAAAAGAACATACCAACACTTTTCATCTTGCTAGTCCCTTGGTTCTAGCTGAATACAATTTTGCCAGGTAGACAGTAGCAGAGTGTATTGTATAAATCAAGTAACTAAAATAGTATCAATTAAGTTAACTCAAAGCGAACCAAATCCATAGGTTTCACAGTTTATAAAAAAAGGTCATTATCATAATTATGTTTCATTGTTAGGCAGTATTAAAAATTTAATATGTATCTATTTCTGGTGTCATAGGTAGCACAATCATCTAAAAAAATCCGGATAGTATATATTGCCTTTCAAAATGTTCAAAAGTAAACAATTGGAAGTAAACTGAAGACACAGCAAAAGGAAATTAAATAACTTATGGTTACTAATTAATTTACAGTTCATTGCTAGACACTAGAATACTATGCAGCCATAAACAAGAGTAAGACAACACACACTTGGAATGTGTTTGGAATGATCCCTAAGACATGTTGTGAAGAAAAAAGGATATACAATAGTGTATAAATACACTAATTTAAAAGAGAGGAGGAAGAACTACATATATTCTGTATTTGCTTATATATATTGCATATATATTATAGTTGCTTATATAGGCAATACAAATCCCTGGAAATAAACAGAAGAAATGGAACTGGGGAGGGGAACAGGGTAGTTCAGATAGCAGTAGAAAGACTTTTTACTGAGTACTTCTTTCTGAATGCTCTTCTTGAATACTTTTCAGTTAGAACCATGTAAATATACAACCTATTCAAAAATAAAAATTTAACAACTTGAAAACTTACATATAAATTGCCTGTTAACACTGCTTGCTATTTTGGACTATCTGTGATCTTCTTTTGGATATTAAGATACTGTATTTCTTTTTTCCTTGAGGAAAGACTACAGCCTAATGTGCCGTGATCTAGTCTTATTTTAGAAACAAGTTTCAAGCACTATACTTACAGTTCCACCCATGTGGGGAGGCAGATATTCTACACTGACATAGTCCTGGACTTCATTTTTACTTGTAAACTTCAACAAACTCATTGCTTCTGCACCAAGCCAGGATTTCACAATTTTGAAAGCAGCTGAAGGAAAAACAAGTCACTTAATTAAATTCTTTTCATTCTTTTTTATTTAATTCACTGTATGTGCTAATAACCCAGGTCTTCTGAAATGAGTTTGGGCTAAAATCTGTTAATATGTATCTTTCTATGGCATGATACTTAATTAACATTCTCTAATTCCTGTAGGCATTTACATTGTGACTGTCTCTTATGGGTTTCAAATGTTCCATGAAGATTCAGGAAGATTAAGTTACCCTGATATTCATTAATAAACTTATCAGGGTTTTGGCCTCTGCACAAATCTGTGAATGATCCCAGCTACTAAGGTGTCTAGACACTGAGTCAAAATGCATTGTGATTCTGGGAATAACTGTACAATAGTATGGAAAGAGTATGGAAAGATTTATGCTTCTGACAAATCCCCAATCTAAAAAACATTCTCAAATGGGAAGTCAGGAAGAGAAGGAAGTAGCCCTCCTTATAATGGGTGTGAATTGGATGCTGAACTTCTCTGCCTTTCTCCCAAGCCCTGCAGCTTATATAAGTGTGAGGAACTTACAGAATCTGTAATAATAAACTGCTGTCAAACACAGCTGTTTAGTAATTACAGTCTTGTTCTGTCATGCCGTTCTGGTTTATACTTAATTTTTTAATCCTCGTTTTCATCATGATATTCTAAGCACATGTTAAAGACATTAAAAGAGGAAACCTGAATTAAATTTGCAAAAGTGTCAAAAAAATCAGGAAATAAAACAGCCTGATTTGGTAGTTCAGAAATTGCATTTTTGACTATAATTGCTACATAACATTTATGTTTTCATTAATTTCAGCTTAAAAAGTCTGTGAGTCAAAATACTGAAGCTATGCTACTTGAATTAACCAAAGTATTAAATCTGATTTTTTAAATAATGGCTTTATTGAGATATAATTTACATACCATAAAATTTATTCTTTTAAAGTATACACATGGATGGCTTGCAGTAGATTCACAGACTTGTACAACCATCACTGCTATTTAATTTTAGAGTATTTTCAAAACACCAAAAAGAAACCCTCACCCATTAGCAATCTCCCCTTAGCATCCCTTCTTCCATTCCTGGCAACCACTGATCTACTTTTGTCTTTGTGGATTTTCCTATTTTAGACATTTCACATAGTGGTATCATACAATATATGGGGGTTTTTCTACTGGCTTTGTTTACTCAGCAGGTTTTTCAAGATTCAGCTATGATGTAGCATCAGTGTTTAATTCTTTTTTATGGCTGAATAATCTCCCATTTTATGGATATACATTTGTTTACCCATTTATCAACTGATGAACATTTGGGTTGTTTCCTCTTTTCACTATTGTGAATAATGCTATGAGCATCTGTGTACAAGTTTTTGTGTAGACCTGTGCTTTCAGTTCTCTTGGGTACATACCTAGGAGTGGATTTGTTGGGTCATATGATAACTCTATGTTCAACTTTTTGAGGAATTGCTGAACTGTTCTGCACAGTGGCCACACCATTTTACATTCTCACCAGCAATGTATGAGGGTTCCAATTTTCCCACATCCTCATCAACACTTGTTACTGTCTGTCTTTTTGATTATAGCCATCCTAGGGGGTGGAAAGCAGTATCTCATTTGGTTTTTGACTTGCAATTCTCTAATTACTAATGATGCTGAGCATCTTTTTCTTTATGTGTTTATTGTCCATGTGCATATCTTCTTTGGAAAAAGGTCTATGCAAAAATTTTGCCCTTTTCTAATTCGGCCAATGGTCTTATTGCTGCACTGTTAAAGTTATTCATATATCATAGATATTAAGTCCCTTATCAGATATATGATTTGTAAATAATTTCTTCTGAGAGCTGTCTTCACCTTCCTGATCATGTCCTTTGAAGTACAGAAGTTTTACATTTTAAAGAAGTCCAGTGTATCTATTGTTTTCTTCTGTTGCTTGTGACTTCTTGGTGTCGTATATAAGAAACCACTGCCTCATCCAAGGCCACAAAGATTTACACCTATGGTTTCTTCTAAGAGTTTTCTAGTTCTAACTCTTAGATTTAGGTCTCTGATCCATTTTGGGTTAATTCTTGTATATGATGGGAGGTAGAAATCAAAGTCCATTCTTTTGAACATGTATATTCAGTTGTCCCAGCACCATTTATTAAAAAGACTATTTTTTCTCCACTGAATTGTCCTGGCACTGTTGTCAAAAAAATCAATTAGTCATAAATGTCAGGGTTTATTTCTGGACTCTTAATTTTATTTTACTGATCTACACATCTATCCTTATGTCCATATTGCAACATCTTAATTACTATAGCTTTATAGTGAGTTTTGAAACCAAGAAGTTTGAGTCCTCCAATTCCACTGTTGGTCTTGGAGATTATTTTTCCTTCTCTGGGTCTCACATTTCCATATGAATTTAAGCTTATCAATTTAAAAAGCAGCTGGAATTTTTGACAGGGACTGCATTGAATCTGTAGATCAATTTGGGAAGTACTGCCACCCTAATAATATTAGGTCTTCCAATCCATGAACAAGAGATGTCTATTTACCTAGATCTAGAATTGCCTTCAGTGGTGCTTTGTATAGTTTTCAGTGTACAAGTCTTGAACTTTTTTATTAATTTCATTTCTAAGTATTTTATTCTTTGTAATGCTATTATAAATTGAATTATTTTAATTTCATTTTTTGATCATTCATTGCTAGTGTACAGAAATATAATTGATTTTGTGTATTGACTTTGTATCCTGCCACCTTATGGAACTTGTTTATTCTAATAGGGTATTTTGTATGTGCTTGTATTCCTTAAAATTATCCATATGGAAGATTATGTCATCTGCAAATATAAATAGTATTACTTCTTTTCCAATCCTGATGCCTTTTCTTTCTTTTTCTTGCCTAAGTGCCCTGGCAATATAAGTGGTGAGAGTAGGCAACATTATCTTGTTCCTGATCTTAGGGGGAAAGCATTCCTTCCTTCACTGCTAAGTATGATGTTAGCAGTGGGTTTTCATAGAAGCAGGTTTTACATAATACCTTATCAGGCTGCGGAAGTTCTCTTCTGTGTAATAAATAATTTACCCAAAGGAAAGTCTGGTCTTTGCCTCAACTTCTGGGAGGTAATTGTCATGCCTAATAGGAGTGTCTTTGTTTGCCTGAGGGCCTTGGGTCCCACTGGAACAATATAATTTAGGGTGGGGGCTTTGGGTCACATACTGCCAGTAGACTTCTGGAGGGACTAGAGACTGAATAAATCAGTTAGGCCTATGTAATGGGCACCAATAAAAACTGAACACCAAGGTTTAGGTGAGCTTCCCTGGTTGGCAAAACTCCACGCTATTGCCACGTATCAATGCTGGAAAGTAAGGTGCTCCACATCTGGTACTTCCCTGGGCTGATTTTAATTTGATTAAAATTAATCAAAATTTTAATTTTATTTCCACCTTGTTTTTCTTTCCTGAGCTGACTTTAATTTGAATTCTTTCTCTGTAATAAACTGTAACTGTGAGTATAATAGCTTTCAGTGAGTTCTGTAAGTTATTCCAGTGAACCTGAGGGTGGTTTTAGAAAATGCATGAATTTACAGTTGGTATCAGAAGTGAGGGTACTTTTGTGTGGACTACGGTAGTTCCCCTAACTTTGCAATTATTCCAACTCTTTGTACCTTCTATTCTTAGTTTTCTGAGTGCTTTTATCATAAGAGTGTATTGGATTTTGTCAAATGCTTTTTCTGTGTCTATTGAGATGATCATGTGTTTTTTTTTCCCTTTAGTCTACTAATATTGTTGGATAACATTGATTGATTTGCATGTTGGACCAACTCTGCATTACTGAGATAAACCCCACTTGGTCATGGTGTATAATCCTTTTTATAGCTGCTAGATTTGGTTTGTAGTAATTTACTGAGGGTTGGTCCATCTACATTCATAAGGGATACTAGCCCAGTTTTCTTTTCCTGTGATATTTGTTATTAGGTTTGTATTTGCCTAATAGAATGAGTATGGAAGTGTTGCCATTTCTATTTTGGGAAGAGTTCATAAAGACCGGTGGTGATTCTTTATGTTTGGTAGAATTTACCAGTGAAGCCATTTGGGCCTGGGGTTTTCTTTGGGAGATGTTTTCTGATTAATAATTCAATTTCTTTTAATACTGCTATTCAGATTCTTGAGTCCATTTTGGTAGTTTGTCTTTCTAAGAGTTTGTCCATTTCATCTAGGTAATCTAATTTCTTGGCATGTAACTGGTTATAGTATTTCCTTATAATCTTTCTTATTTCTCTAAGGACAATAGTGATGCCTCTTCTTTCATTCCTGATTTTAGTAATTTCTTTTTCTCTTCATCAGTTTAGCTGAAGCTTTGTCAATTAAAACTTTTTTTTTGAGATGTATTGGAATGCTTCACAAATTTGTGTATCATCCTTGTGCAGGGGCTATGCTAATCTTTTCTGTATTGTTCCAATTTTAGTAAATGGGCTGCCAAAGCAAGCACTACTAAACTTTTCAAGGAACCAAGTTTTGGTTTCATTGGTTTTCTCTATTACTTGCTATGTTTAACAACTGACTTTGGCAAACACAAATGAAAATGCACATTCTGAAAATAACATTAAATTAAATGTTAAAACTTTGACAACCACATTAAAGCTGGTAAAGAGCATTTTTCAGTGGTTTAAATTTTTTTTTTTTTACCAAAAAATGTATCATGACTCTTGCAAAGGGTTGTGACTACAGAGATTTGGAGTAAATTTTAGATTCATTCCACCTTCTTCCTCAACACCTGAAGCCCATGAAAAAACCTACCCAAGGCCTGTGTTCTGTGACATACCCCATCTGTGGGTGATAAACCTAGGCTTCTGGCTATAGTTCACCATCATGAGGCTGTTTTTAGAGAAGACTAATGGATGTCCCTAGAGCATGGGGGAAGAATGTTAGCCCAGTCTGCTTAGAAACAGCCTTTGAGTGTTCTAGCTCCAGCCTCTTCAGAGTTTACACCAAGTATGACATAAACTTTTTTTAAAAACAATCATAGAAATATGGCTAATTGGAATAGAAAAAAGGAAATCAGACATTTTGTTCCAGGAAAAGTGTAAGTAATAGACTCACCATTCATTATCCAAGGCATATCAAAGATCACCATTTTTGCTGAAAGATGAAAAAAAAATTCACTGAATCTGACTTAGTATGGCTATAGTAATATCACTTAAACCTGGCCTAGCAAAAGCTAGTGTGACTAAAAACTGAGCTACCTGACTCAATTCTAATTTACTGAAGTGTGAGTGGTGCTAGAACTAAACTAAACTCCTCCCAATGGTGAGGGGCCTACCCAGGAGAACCACTTGTGGGAAATGAATAATGCACTGCTATTGTCCTTTGGCAAACTGCCCGTTATTTTGTTCATTTAATGCTTTTGATGTTTGCTGAAAGGTACAAAAGAAAATAGTTAAGTGGTTAAATGGAGTCTTTGGATGTGGCATGTCATAGTGCTGAAGTCCACTCAATTTTAAAATTATTTTAATGTCTAATTTATGGTTTCGGTTATAATTTTCTAGAGATTATACTGTTAACCTACTCTCACAGTTGCAACCCCATTTTTCATAAATCATTGTTTCAAGAAACAAATTATTCCTACTTTTCTTAATATATGAGCCCCAGGAAGCCAACAATTCCAAAGTATACAGAAGTATTATTTGCATACTTAGATGAAGATATTAAACAGTGCTATTAACAACTGTGAGGAAGAACCAGAAACCACAAAGGGGATTTTTGATATCGATATTCATTCTTCTATTCTAGATTAGTCAAAGTAATTTCCTTTTTTTCTGAGCAGAGAACCTCCTAGAATGATTATATTAATGTAGGACAAGTAAAGGTCATATAAGGAACCAGCAAAGAGGTACCCTGGTGCTTAATACCTCAGGTCTTTCACCTGGGATATGCCTAAAAAGATTTGGACTCAAGATTTTAAGAATAACATTTATATTTCATGATATGACAAATTGTGAAGCATAATAATTTAAGATTCTACAAAATTCAATGTGTATGAAACTATATTACATAGCTAGAATACATACATTATCTCATTAATTGGAATGAATAGTGGTCCAACTCATCTTTATACAGACCCATGAATTAATAGTTTTCTCAATACTGGATGTGTTTATAAAGTAATAATGATATGTATGCTATTTATAAATGGCTCTTCACAAATTCTTTTAGCTATATCAATGAACAAGTGGGTATTTTATTTTCATTTTGTACATAAAAGAAGCTAATAATATGGCGTGGCGATTCTCTGTTGATCACTGACTGACACTGCTCAGCAAGCCTTAAGGAATCAGGGTACATGCCAGATCCAGGAAGCAGTCAGAAAGAACAAGAGATCCTACAGGTTCCCCAAACCAGACATTCTCTTCATTTACAAACACTCAGGAATACTCGAGTTTTCTCCAAATATGAGAGCACAGGGCTCGGGGTGGCACTGATCCTTGATATCCATTGTGCTTCTTGTCTGCTCCTCACTTCACATTAATGATAATATGAAAGCATCCCAAAGGGAAATGATTTGGAGATTCTATGCTTTAGTGTCACATGTCCCAAAAGACCCTAAGTGTGGTATTTGCCAGAAGTGTGCCCAGGCAGACCTGTGAGTTTCCATTTTTTGATATCCCTGTTGCCTCTCTGGTGCCTTCTCACTTTCAATCCGCTGGGGTTAAAAATATTTGACTATTTATGTGGGATGAAATCTTGATTTCTCCAAGGGGGAACCATCATATAAATCCAAGAAATCAAAAATGAATATATAAAATTCAGGAGTTGTTCATTAAGGTAGTTAATGGAAGAATCACAATTAAAAACAAAAAAACTCCAAATTCCAGAATCGAATGTAGTGCATTCTACTCTAGTGTTTTCTTAGGGACAATTTTTAAACGGCAATTAGTAACATAGAGTACACTATAAGTATTGCTTAACACACAGTATACCTAATATATCAATATTGCTTATGTTTCTTGCATGTAAGACGTTCCATACAGTATTATCTTAAATGAATTTCTCAATTTAAAGATTAGTAAAAATGGGATAATCTTGGAAATAAATGCATGTTTTTATGTCCCTATATGTATATGTGTTATTATAGGATGCCATATATACAGCTTGGAACTTAAGCTCTTAAAATAACTGACAAGGACAATGATTATTCATGAAAAATTTCGCCTGTACCTACTAGGATATGCACTTAAACTTCTATGAACACAATTAGGTTCTTCATCAGAAAACAATGTTTCAGATATTAAAGTCTATAATGATTATAAAGCTCCACAATTCTCAGATTGTCTATAGTTTCTATATGTTATACTTTTATAAAGGAGTAAGTTACTTACAGAGGTATTTAGGGTAATAAACCTTAAAGCAGTTGATGATAAAGCGTACAAAGTCCATGTCCTAAAATAAAGATCATAGATTTAAATCTTTAGGATTGTCTACATTAGAGAATTTTAAATGGCACATTTCTACAGGTGATAAATTATTAAATACAAATGACAATTTTTAAATTCTTTTAAAAAACTCATATATATTTATATTCCCAGTGATTAAGGCTTTAAGTCATTAAGCTACTTATAATAATCAGTCCTAAATTTGAGTTAAATCAGATGCTTAAACATCATGTTACCTCAAACTAGTTAGATACTTCAGGCTGCTAAGGTAATGTGACATTATAAAATGGATCTCAAAGCAATCCCCATAGAGAAATTCTAAAAATCTTTCTAACAGTTAAAGAATTACTGAAACAAGTATACAGCTTATAACCTGACTACTTGGAATGATACTAGGTATGTATGTAAATTCTGGTATATTTGCTTTTTAAACCTCATTTTTATACCTTATAATAGCCTCAATAAAATATATTTCATCAATTTTTTATACAACGGTTAACCTGATCATACTGGCCTACTGTATCGGCTTCACTTCTAGCTTCTTTCCTCTTATTTAGGGTTGAATAATTAGGGACCAAATATTTAGGGACCTATTAGTTTATATTCAAGTGTTGTTCACTGACTCCGATTTCTGGGAGACTTTATAAACAGAGATGTCTGTTCTACTGCATTGAACACAGCAACATGAAATTAGGTTATTGGGGTTACTGTTCGCATGGATCATTTCATTCCACGTTATTCCATGGCCACAGGTTGACTTACTAATCCTGATCAGCCATCTTATAAGGACTGTAGGCTGAAAGACATAATCAGGCAAACTTAAAACTATCAGTTACTGAAAGGTGGGTTGTCCTAAAGATGGGAGCCTATAAGGTCATTCCTAGCATGTGAGTTGCAGCATCTTAACTCCAGTAAACTGAAAGTAAACCTCCTTAACTATCTTAAGTATTCATTATGGGATAAATCTCATTATATAATAATACCATCATAACTAATTATATCCACTGTGCACACAGTTTAATAATTTGTAGTTAAGTGAGAGTCAAATGTCTAAAAATAATTACATAAAAACCTGCTTACCTAGTATCTAATCTGTGGCCCCTGGAGACTTTGCCTAAAAAGTCTTTGTTTAATATTCTTGTTCTCATCTTTAACTTAATAGCCTTTCTTATAAAATGCCAAGTTACTGGTAATTCAAGTGGATCTGATAGGATGCCACTGGTGTAAATATATTAGTGGGAACTACATAGAAAGCACCATGAAACCCATGGCTCTGCATTCCGTGAGGATGTTAACTTTCAAGGACACTATTTGTTATCTTGTATAATGTCTTCACTTTGGGGACCCATGAAAGACTTTTCTCTCTGGTTCAAGTATCAGGAAAGGTAACATTTCTAAGCTACCGGTTTTAAAGTATGGCCATTGAATAATTTTAAATGATTGCATTTCTTTCAGGTAGGCGACTGAGAGCTTACAGCCAAGCTAGCAGTATGAATCTAATAAATACTTAAAAAAATTTTTTGCCTTGTAATTCTGTATACATCTTTATAAGCCAACTTAAATCCTTTGTGAATCGTGAGAGGGTCATACATAAAAATAATTCAATAAGATTTGGGTGTTTTAGAACATTTAATGATTCTAATAGTAATGGAAATAACTTTGTTTATAAATTAAAGATAATGAGATAGCTTATAAGTAGCTTGAAAAAAGGATCAGCTCAAGTCAATTCCTTGCCCCTATATTTGGCAGTAAAAAAAATTAACATTTTTCTTGATTCTGGGTTTATAATTAGAAAACTATCACACACAAAGGATAACAGTCATGATTTATTTTTTTATGGAATATTTATCTAGGTGTTTTGATTTAAATTTTGTTATAAAACAGTTTACCCTAATCTAAAACTCACTGACTTGGAAAATAGATTAAAAAAATCCAGGGCAGTGGACACTTAAAATATAAATAAAAATATAGAAAGATGAAAAAAAAGAAATATGTGGTCCCCCCAAAATTCTTATTCTCTCTAGCTTGCTTTTTGTTTGGTTTTCTAATGTCTAAGGTTTCCCTTTATGGGGCTAGATATCATTACGAAATAATCCTGTCACCTTTTTTCATTATTCATTAAAGTATTTTCCAGTATTTCTACAAATTCTTTATAAACACCATTTTATACAGCTACACATACTGCATCAACTAGATACACCAGAATTTCCCATTTCACTGTGTTGGCGTTTACATTTTTTCTAATTTTTCACTATTTTAAATGACACTCTGAAAAAACATCTTGGTGCACAGTGCTTGTTCTGTACTCAGGATTATTTCCTTAGAATAGATTTCCAGAAGTTAGTTACCAGGCAAAGAGGATGACTATAAACCCTTTCAGGTTCTTATCTACTTTGCCAAATGGATTTTCAAAAAGATTTTAATTCTGTCCCAGGTTAGGTGTGTGAATGCCGCTTCACTGCTACCAGAATCAGCCAAGGTGTGAATATAAGAGAGAACAGCTCTAATAAATATGCCAAGGGATCTCCACTGCTGCTGAAGGGTTTGTAGTTGCCACTAAGGTCACAAGGGCTCAAATTAAGGACTGGTAGGTTTTACTTATTTAAGCTTGGCAAAAATCACCTGAAGAAAACTGGTTTCCAAAGCTAACCAAACAAACAAATCTCAACAAGTAAACAAAAAACTTCAACAAATCACAAAGTGCTTGTATATGCAAAACTCAGGTGAACATTTGCAACCACAGAACATGGTATGAACTTAAGGGTGAGAGAGAGTGTGCATTACTTTATGCACTGCTCACTGAATGTACTGCTCTGTGCCAGGCACAGGGTTAGGAGGTGTAGGGTATTAGTTCTGATAGAAAGGTTCACCGTTATGACATCTATTCACTACCCTGCCAGCCCTGACACCCTACCTCTATATCCTGTGTATCAGACAAGGGACATTTCTAGGAAATCTACCATTTCAATACCAAATATGGAAGCAAATTTATTTCTTTACAAATTCTATTCCATGTTTGACTTCACCCACAGTGCAAGGGGAAAAAGGAATTCTAAACATAACCTGGTTACCTTAATTTTACAACAATATTTGGTTGGGGAGGGGTGGCAGGGAGTACACCATGATAAACAATGATTTAGAATGAAAGAAAAATGCTTACAATGCTGTTTATTCCAGTTTCTGACAGGTCAAACATCACTGTTACAGGTTTCCCATTTTCTCTTTTAGCATAACGTTCCAACCAGAATGCGATAAGCTTCTTTTTGTCCAATATGGTTTTATGGTCTTTTACATGGTACTTCACCCTGATCCAGACTTTTGCCAGAATATAAGTTGAAAAAAGGAAAAATATTTATGGCATTATAATATTATTTTATACATATATCATTCCTTTCTCTTGATATTTTTCTTCATTTATAATTCATTTTGTTCCTCAGATTTAAAAAAAAATCTCTTCTTCCTTTTAAATTAGAACTAGTGTGCACTTGGGAACCTTAATAAAGAGTAGCAGATAAAGGTAAACTATTTTTCCCCTTAAGAAATAAACAAAATTTCACTAGAAAGCAAGGGGAAAAGAAAATAGAGGTGAACAAACAATACTTGTTCATAACCTAAAAAGTACTCTTCACTGTGCTTAACAGAAAAGAAAGCCATTGGTTCTGTCAAGCACTAGAAAGAATGTTCCACCCAGAGGACAAGCCCAGACAGAGGCACGAGGGAGGTGTGAGCCGGTGTTGGGCATGTGGGTGGAACATGGCAAACTGTTCAGATTGGTGGCAGCTAAGACAAAATGTGACAAGCGGTGAGAAGAGATGCTAAAGAGAGCGACAAGGGCTGGGCTTGAAGGACTCTGAGTGAAATGCTAAGGCATTTTGATTTTCCTATTTAAAACGTCTTGGCAGAGGCATAGAAGGCAGACTGGAAGAGGCAGGGAAGGAAAGCCAACAGGCTGTCCCTGGGAAGGCACTGGGGTGGGGATGGTTAGGGCCTGACCAGAGGCAGTGCCAGTGCAAACGGAGAAGTGAATGGGGAGCCGTGTCCAGGGAAGAGCCCATGGCTGTGGGCCTGAGCTGGGCAGCACAGAGGGCAGGTGGTGGGGTGCTGTCCAGCTGTATGTTGTGTTGAAGGTGGTTGACAATCTGGTGGCGTCCATCAGTGGGTAGCTGGGTATGTGTGTGCACACGGCCTGGGGACAGTGTGGGGTCACTGCTGTTTGGGGGGAGGCAGCTGAAGATGCCAAGGTACTTGAGATCACCCAAGGAGTCTGTATCAGCTGGAAAGTAAAAGAGGCCAAGAAAGGAATGAAGCCTGGGAAGTACATATAAGGGGCAGGGGGAGTAAGAGAGAGAAATGAGGGAAGAAGATGGAGGAGGAGCTGGCAACAGGAGCAAAATGCTCAGAGAGTACTGTTCACACCAGAACAGACCACAGGCCACCCAGAGGGCAAGCCAGGCGTGCGCTGACACTGCAGGAAGCTGCTCTGCAGGGATGTCTGCTCAGGATGGGCTGTGGGCACTCCTGCCAAGTCCCCATCTTAGCAAAACCAAGCTGGATTTTGGACAAAGGGGAGAGAAGAGTAACAAGGGAGTCATGGGACCACAGGGATGATGGTTCCTCTTCTTCCCAAGGTCACACAGATTTAGGAAGAAGCTGAGGGGAGAAAACTGGGAAGCCTGAAAAGAAAAAATCCACTTAGCAACCCTTAGTGACTGTCCCATAAAGACTTCCCATAAGAATAGTAGGTTGAATTTTAATATCAGAAAATTAGAGGATAACGACTCTGCATTACATAATTTTGGCTATAACAGGATGTGGCATTTGCCTTCCTACTTTGTTATAATGCAAACAGTACATACTACTAAGTATTTAAAGCTTTGTCAAAGTGGCCCTAACAATCCTCAATTGGAGGAAACTTGACGTGTGGTACATATGGAGAAAGTTCTGCCTATTACTAATTGAGATAGGTAACTACATCTCACAATCTTGAAAAGCCAGTACATAAATATACTCACATAACTTGTTGCCTTCTTTGTCATAACCATGGAGATAAATACCACCAAGTTCCAATAACCATCTGGGAATGGAGGATTCAGTCAGGTCTAAAAAGTGATAAACTTTGGTGAGTAATTGTAACTTAGGGGCCTTTAAAAAGAAAACTGACAATGTAAAGGTTAATGTTAAATAGTAGTCCTGATATAAAATAACGATGAAGCGTCCTCAAACATCTGGAAAGAACCTCTGGCAATGAAAAATGGCATTTCTTACTAAGTAAACAAACTACATAAAGACATAGATCAGGGAAATAGAAAAATTCATTTCCCTTTACACGTCAGCCATTACTATGTGAACACATTTCCATGCTCTGGTTGTGTTCTACATAATGATTGGCAACAAATATCATCACTACTGGACAATTTCAAGAGAGCAAGGCCAGTAAATATCCATGTTACAGCCTCAGAACTGACGACAAAAATCACTGTGCTTTCTCTAGTATTTTCTACAATGTTTGATATCCAGTAGAGTCTAACACATTTTATGGTCTTAGGGCAAGTAGAAAATAGTTCAAAAAAAAAAAAAAGGCTAGATCCTTTAGCAGGAAGAACAAAAAGGGGCCTGTTCATTCTCTAGTGGGGCCAGAACCAACACAGCAAGGCAGCAAATGCCAAGGCTTTTGTTTCATTCACCTGAGAACTTTCAAAGCTTTCTTTGCCTTTCCTCAGCACCCCCACCTTTTTTTTTATGATAGCTCTGCTGTCTGCTACTAGAAATTAGCAATCCTATGTAAGAAAAAAACTGTTGAGTTTAAAAGTTTGTAGTTAAATGATTTAGAAATATCAGATATATATTTCTTTCCTTAATAAATGCTTCACTGTCAGAAGTACCTACAGTTTTTACATTTCCTATCAGTTTCTTTCTTAAATACTCCCCTTCTCATGGATTCCTTCTACCAGTATGCAGACTGGAGAGAATATCTGCTTTATTAGTTGACTATTTTGTATTAAATCTCCAGACTCAGCCACTCCAGAGTTTATAATCCTCAAGGTCAGGAGACCCTCTATACCTAACTGAAAGCAGTAGTTAAGCCAGTTTCTTCCTGTTAAGTTTTTAGGAGGAGAGATATTATGGGTAACCTTTCCTGTGAAGAGTTCTTCATATACTTGGATACTTGGAAACTATTATAAAACCTGTTATAAAAGCTACTACAAACCTTTAGGATTTAAAACTGCCATTTGTGGGGAAAATGTCAACATAGTATTGGGACTTGAATTCAAGAATTTAAGAGAAGGCTGCCATAGGCATCCTTGGGAATAAGCCTGCTTTTTGGGGGACCCCCATTAATTTAGTAATTGTGCATGGAGCACTGATTAGCACAGGAACTCTGGAGATAAAGACATAAGGTAACAACTGGGGAAAACAGGCAAATAGTATCTCCTTATCTCTTGGCCTAGTAGTGAAAATGCTGTCTTGCTATTGTTTAATGATACTAAACTAAGCAGAGATTAGGTGACTTTGCTCTGAGTGAAGAATATGAGTATGACTCTGCTCCCTGGTGATCTGATTTCCTTATGAGTGACGGATTCTACTTTTAAGACTTATTCATAAGATGCTCCTTTCAAAGTGTTACTGGGTCTTTATAAAACATTATATTCTGGTGTTTATGATGATTATCAAAAATATCTGCAAATAAACTATTAGATAAACACAAAACTAACATTTACACAGAGGTTAGTATACTGTCCAGGTTAAATTGAACGGCTTACCATTGACAGATATTTCTTTCCTCCACTGAAAACTCTCATCAAGCATCTTCAGAGTTTCATCTACAATATTATGTCTCCAAAATAAGTAACTTTCAACCCAGTTATCATCTTGCTGTAGCCTTTCAATATCACGTGGATCATATTTATCTGGTTTATCTGGGTGGGGGACAATAATAAATATCCAAGTCAGATAAATTTTGCAGTGAATAATAACAAACACTAATGCCAAAAAAAGAAAGACCCAGAAGACAAAGCTCAGCTATCTGAAGGTCAAGACAGGGATGCAGTTCAGATGAAAATGCAATTTAAAGAACTGGTCGAATTTCTAAATGTAAGAAGAATGAAGTTATCTAAATATTGTGGATTTACTTTAAACAAGCCACTATAGATTAAAAAAAAATAAGACCTTAGTAAAATAATTTTCATGACCCTCTCTAAAACTATGAACCAACATCTAGGAAGATCACTTATGTTATCTAAATTTGAAACCCTTACCCTAGTCAAGGCAAAATGAAATTTTTTTATGTAAAGAAAGAACTAAGTTGTACTTAAAAAGGTATTTGTTTGGCAAGTGCCATTTAAAAAATGAATTAAATACAAAATGGAAAACCATGTATGCAGCAATCATTTCTTATAGTTTATTGAAATAATTGTTTCCAGTAATAATTGCTCATTATCTGCCTGCACACATGCTATGTTCTTAAGAACCTCTACCCTGATATTCCTCCTTTCATGCCCTGCTCTGTTTTTCTGTAACTGAACTTTCCTTGTCTCCTCACAACCACCTCTGCATATCCAAATTCTACCATTCTCCAGGACTCCTTTTCAAATGTTTCTTCTTCCATAAAATTTGCCCTGAGCCCAGAAGTAATTCCTTGCCTTCTGTGAACAGCTACAGGACTCGACCTAAGCCTTTTTGTAGGCACTTAGCCCACTGCCCCTCGAATCAGTTATCGGCATGTGTGACTTACCTTCTCCTATAGAGACTGTAACAACACAGTCTACACATTCTAAGAATCCCCCAAAGCAGATTATAGTAGTGCCAATTGAAAAGGCCTTCAGGAAACATCTGTTGACTGAATCTATTCTCTATTTTAATTTTTTTGGTTAATGGTACCCTCCCTGGTGCCCAAGTAAGAACTTCAGAAAATTTCCTGGTTCTTTTATCTCCATTTTTTTTGTGTGTGTGTGCATCTAGTTGGTTGTCAAGTTTTATAGATTCTTTCTCCTCTCTATTTCCTCCACCTTATTTCAAACCATCTGCAATAACAGCTTCAAGGGCAGGAAAGTATGAAGTACATCCAGAGACTCTTCTTTGAGTCTCAATTTCCTTGTCTGTAAGCTACTTTAGATACTCACAGGGTTGTATAAAAATCAGATGAAAATGTACATATGAAAGTACTTGTAAGTTTAAAGCACTATAAAACATTAAGATTAGGCCATAAATCATGTATTTGTATAGTGTTACCTTGGATATAGTTTTCAATATCTGGGGTCTATTTTTCTAATTTATACAATGAATGGTTTTGGAGTAGTATTGGAAACCTCAGAAAATGTTTCTTAGCTCTGCTATATGCAAATTCATCAGTACTTAAAGTACAGCTTTTCTTTAGTATTTATAAACACAAGTTGTACATGAAAGAGTTTACACTGTTTTCAGCATAAGAGGGCCCCCTGAAAGTGCCTGTCCCCTGAACAAACATCCAGTTTGGCTACTGGCCAGCCCTCTCCACTGGACCAATACAGTGTTTTTCTTGAAATTACAGGCTGACTTCATTTTCAAGAAAAATTTCTGCCAAACACTCAAGTCTTAATAAGTATAGTTTACTTGCCAGTTGTTCTTTCAAATAAAAATGGTGGTCTGTGAAAAATGTGATTAATTCAGCTGGCAACTCAAACATGCAGAAGTGTTTAATGTATACTTTGCAATTTTAGCATCACACAGAATGCTAAAAGGATGTGTTCTCAAGGGTCAAAATTTAATAAAGTTTACTGCTTCATAAGGGACTTTATAATTGTTCTTTAAATTGAGAGTGGCAGCGACAAAGACTCCAATGGCCACTAGCCTTGATCTGGGCTGAGGAGCCAGCAGTTCTGCCCACTACTGCGTCTGCGTAGCCAGCGCAAATGTCAACACAGTGAAAAAAGGCAAATGGCTTCTTGGTATTATTATGAAAATAGTTTTGACCTTTCATGCTCCTGAAAAGAGTCCTGGACATCCCTGAGGGTCCACGGACTAAACTCTGAGAATCACAGTATGTGGCAAATAGTAAAGACAGTATAGCCATAATCTGAACAAACCATTACTGCTGTTCTTGTCATTATTACTACCACTGCTGGTATTCCCACTATACGGATGCCATAAACAAGACTGTACCCATTACTAAGAAACTGAAAGCTGATTGCTCTTGGATAGCTTTTAGGAATACAGATCTTGAAATCAGACATTTCCATTGATACTAAAATGATTCACTACTGTTATTAATAGAACATGTATTTACATATGAAATGCCTGTTGTTAAGCATTTATCCCTAGACAGAAATGCAAACAGAAAGTGGAAAAAGACAGAAGGAGGGGATTGGAGAGTGGGTCATGTAGGAGTGCAGGGAGAGAGGAAGGAGAAAAGTGGGTACAGACGAGGACAGAGAAGAGGGATGAGGGGAGAGAGAATGAGACAGAGAAAAAAACAGTAAACTGAGCATTTAAGGTAAGGAAAACTTGGCTTGGGACTACAAGGCCATGTGTAATGGTAACTGTACTTATAACAGCACAATTTACAGCTTTCAAACAGCCCCCAAACAACTGAACCCTCAAGTGTTAGGGTTTCAGAAAATCAGTCCTTTGCTAAGTCCAGATCTTACATGAAGAAGCTAAAGATGGACACTCGGCAGGTATCTGAATATATATTAAAACATGCGTGTATGCAATGCGCTCCCCCCACTGCACCCAAAACTTACCCGGACATCATTTTGAAAGACAACCTCTCAGGGATTAAAGCAGAGGGCAGAGGAAGTCAGTTTTATTCACGGATATGTAGGTATATGTATATACTCTCACAATACCTTGTCCTTCTTACTTTCATCTTGCTGTGAAAACCTCATCAGAAAGCAACACTAATCTGAAGTGGTGGATTTTTAAAGCCTCACCCTTGCAGTTCTTCAAAATAGCTCAAAGCTCATTTTGGCCACTCCTTTGTTAAGACACCTTAACGACTTATCACACACCTATGGTTCATTGTGTCTATTTCTTATATAAATTTTGCTCTGTAAATTGGTCTTGTATTTATTTATACAGTATACTGCCACCAAACAAATTGTAAGGTTCATAATTTGGCAAAGAAAAAATAAAGACAAATGGCAATGGTGATTCACTTCTGGAACAGACAATACTAAATGTTCCAGGGTAAAGATGACTTCTCAGATATTTATCCCTTTACTGTGCATGCATGCACACACACACACACACACACACACACACACGCCCTTCCCACTGCCTCTTGCATATACACTTAAAAAAATTTTTAAGCATTGCAAGATAAAGAGAATACAGTTCTTACTGGTAAAACAGCTAATTCCATTATTAACTTTTCTTTTGTTCTCTTGTTATTTGTTGGCTGGTAAATTAGCAATGGTCAGAAACTGTGTTTTAAGGTTAATGAGTATGAAAAACTTCCTAGCCAGATTCAGGACACAGGGCAGAGCGATGGAATCCGAAAACCCATGCTCCTAGCTATGTATAGGGAGACTGAGCAAGTCACTCTGGGCCTGATTTTCTTCTCCGTAAAATGGAGAAAAGGTCTGTCTACCCCTAGTCTTATGAAGATCAAGAACACTTGGAAAATATTAAACACTATACAAATGAATTTTTATTAATATATGATAGAATGCTACTTATGAATATAAAACTAAATACTAATTGACTTCTATTAATCAGTTGAGAAAATCTTGGAAGTATGCTGTAGTTATAAATGTGCCTAGAATTCAGATAAAGGTTGAAAAAATACAAAAGTATTCTGATAATGAAAACTAGAGAAATGGGGTGTCATTACGTCCAGAAGCAGCAAATAGACAATTACCAAACATTATAGTAGTTTAAAACCTCTTAGGATTTCTTATTTCTCCAGGACTCTGAGCACTGATCCACTAAAAGTCCTGGGGGGCCCTGGAAGGGCATTTATTTGCCTTTGTGTTGGATGGACGACTTCCGTTGGGTGGCCTCTGTAAATGTCCACAATGGGTGTGATGGGGCTGCAACACCAAATACTCCCTTAAGGGTATCCTTCTGCTAGCTGGTCACAGCCTACACTGAATACTCACTTTCTGGTGAAGCTCTCCAGTGAGAGACTGAGAGACTGGTGATCTTTTATGTTGGGATTAAGTCACTGGCCTATACCAGTGATTTGCAAACTGCAGCGCCTATCAGAATCATCAGGGGGACTTGTTAAAACAGGGATTACTGGGCCCTATCCCTAGAGCGTCTAATTCATGGGTAGGAACCTAGAATTTGCCTTTGTAACAAATTTCTACAGGGTATTCATGCTGTTGCTCCAGGGACCACACTTTGAGGACCACTAGTCTATTATAGGGGTTGGCAAACTTTTTCTGTAAAGGGCCAGATGGTAAATATCTAACTCTTTTAGACTTTAAACGCCACATATGGCTTCTGTTGCTGATTCATCTTTGTTTTTGTTTTTTTAGCAACCCTTTAAAAACACAAAAACCGTTCTTAGCTCAAGGGCTGTACAAAAATAGGTCTTGGCTGACCTCTGGTCTGTTAGAGAGGGGAGATGCTTTCTGCTTCAGCTCCTATCCTTCAAGAGCTGGATTCATATGCTGGATATGTAAGAGACATACATCAGATGATAAATCTCTTCATTTATCTATTCAGGTCTTCTTTCAATGTTCTTTAATAACATTTGATAATTTTCTCCATTAAAGAAAAAAACTTGGACATTTTTTGTTAGATTATTAGGAAGCTTAAGAGATTTTTATGTTGCTGTCATGGGCCAATGACAAGATTGGCAAACCTTAGACTTCTTATTTTCCTTGCCATATTGATAATTAGGTTATATACTGTAGAATTACAGAAACACTAGTGGAGACCATTGTCTTTTTCCTGACTTTACGGGAGTTACTCTGAAGTTTCACAATTAAACATGACATTTGCTGTAGTTTTTTAGAAGACACACTTAGAGTTAAGAAAGTTTTCCTTGTTTGCTAAAAGTTTTGTTTGCTTTTTATAAGGTGGCATTAATAGCTGGTGTGTTTTCTGTCTTTATTGAAATAAACATTTTCCCCTCATTTAAGTTTGTTACTACATATATATCTGCATTTGCTTAAACAAATATAGAAAAAAGAAACAGAAAACAAATATGGTTACCTAAAGAGGGAGGGGAGGGAGTCAAGAGGCACAAGGGAGCAAAGATACTTCTCAATGCTTACCTTTTAATGTAGTTTTGATTGTTGAGCTGTACCTATTCAAAAATTTCATTGAGAAGCATTTTGTTAATGTAAATTCCTCTGCTGTGTTTCCTGATTATGACCATCTTTGTATTTGTGGGACTAACAAAAGTGTGTGGGCTTTATTTCTATACGTGCATCGGCAACGGCAGGGCAGGAAAGTAGCAGAGATCTGTCACTACTAATTGAGTTCCTTTATTAGTCATTGATCTAGTTAGGTTTTTTACTTCTCATTGAGACAATTTCAGATGATTTTTCTTTTCTCCAAAAAGTTTTCTACATAATCTGAGCTTTCTAACCTCCTGTGATAAAGCTGGTCACTGTATTCTCTCAATGATTTTTAAAATCTCTACCACATGTATAATCTTATCTGCTTTTTATTCCTAGTATATATCTTTGCCTTCTCCCTTTCTTAATCAGTCATTCTAGGTTTGTCTATTTTACTAGTTCTTTCAAAAAAACGGCTTATATTTATTATATCTACTGTCTTTTTTTCCTATGCCATGAATATCTGCACTTATCACTTTCCTTCTCCTTTCTCTGTTTTTACTCATGTTCATTTTGTAGCTCCTTGAATCTTGAACTGATTTTTTTGGGGGCCTTGTTTTCTAATGAATGAATGCAAGGCCATAGATATTTTGTTGTTCAGCTTTAACTATTTCATAATTTCCACTGTGATATCCTCTATAACCTGAGGTTATTTAGCAGAAGTAATGACACACATTACCAGGAAGTTGTGAACCCACGGGTTATTTAGGGTGTATTATTTTAGTTTCCTAACATTTGATTTAAGTACCTCTTTATTGTGCCTTCCAATATAGTTGCTTAATGGTGTAAGAACATGGTCTGTATGATCTAGTTGCTTTGGAATTTCTGAGGTTTCCTTTATGACTTAATATGTGCTGAATATTTGTGAAAGCTCTGAGAGCACAAATAGATATTCTAAAGTATATATTCTCTATTTGTTGGACAGGAACATCTATATTCATACATTTGTACCTATATAAATTTTGTTCACTGTGTTAAAATCTACAATCTAAGGACAGAACAAGGCCTGCTTGTTCTATTTCTGAAAGAGGTTTGTTAAAATCATTCAACAAACAAAGTGGATTTCTTGAGTTTCTTTTATAATTCTGGGAGCTTTTGTTCTTTGTATTTCTGGCTATACTGTTAGAATATTTTTATGTTGTTAGTTCCTAGTTTTTATACATTTGTAGGTTCCTTTTATCAATGGTAAAATCCCTTTGTAAATGTATTAATGTTTTTCACCCTAAATAATACTTTGTCTAACTAAAGTGCTGCCAATACAGGGTTATTTTTGGTTAGTATTTGTTATGTAAACCTTCATCTCTTTGATTTTTCAACCTTCCTGAATTTATTTTAGGTTAGTCTCTTGTAGACAGCATGCAATTAAGATTTTAAGAATCTATTCTGATAATAACTATAAACCCGCTCATATATGTAGTAATTTTGATCAAGTTGGGATTAGTTCTGCTGTCTTACTCTGTTTTCTAGTTACCATGCTGCTTTTTTTTCCCTTCCTGCTTCAGAAATGATGTATTCTTCATTCCCCTTTTCATTCCTCCACTAGTGTGAATATTAAATATTTTATTTCTGTCTCTCAGTGGTTGCCTTTACTTCAAATATTCACACTTAATGGATAAATCTACAGTTAATATTTCTATCCCTCTTCTGAACAATAGAAGTCCTTGTAATGTTTTACCTCCAAGCTCCCCTACTCCTATTATTATTGTTGCTAATTTTTTTTACTATCAACATTTAGATGTTTTCTTTACTAATTTGCCTACTGATTTATTTGCTTTTCATTGTTGCTTGATCCCTCTGCTTCCTTCTGAGTTCTGTTTACTTATTGATGAAGTAATTTAGTGTTTTTTTTTATTAGCAATGGACTGTCAATCTCTGCATGCCTGAAAAAATTTTACCTTCACTTTCGATTAAATATTCTAAATGGGCAGTTACTTCCTTTGCCATTTTCAGAAAATTATTACACTGTTTACTGGCAGAAACTGTTGCTGATGAGATATCAATTATCAGTCTAACTTTTGTTCCTTTGTAGATAATCTGTCATTTCTTGCTGGTTGTTAGATTTTTTTTTCTTTGTCCTTGGTGTTTTTAGTTTCACTATGATATGCCTAGGGATTAATTTCTTTTTCCTTATGATGTTCAGATCCTGTTATGTTTCTTTAATCTGAGGATTTGATTTTTTAAAAATAAACTCTGGAAAACTGTATTTGTCTTTATTTTTTCCTTCTGGAAGTCCTTGTACATGTATATGGGGTTTCTTGTGTCCTATCTTCTCTTATGTACTTCTATCTGTTTTTTTTCCCTCCAATGATCTGGGTATAGAGTAAATGCCTGTATAAAAACTTAAAAATTGTCTATGAATGTTCTATGTCAGTTGTTGAGTATATAGCTGTGTCATGGGAAAAGAAAAGTTTCTGCAAATCATGGCCCAAGTAGTAAATATAAAGTAACTAACATCAAAAAATTTCTCTCTATATAGTCAATACAAATTTAATTTGTACAAAAAATAGTTTGGATTGAAATTAGCAAAACAGCTGCAGGGGAAAAAAATTTCTGTGAACTCTACTCCATCTCCTAGAGATCTAATCAAACCAAAATTCTTATTAGAGATTTGATTTCCAAGAATGAAAAATCATTCATGTACTCTACTATCAAGATGACAAAGATTTGGTAAATAGACCACTCTTCTCATGCAAGGTTTTCAAATGACAATTGAGTAAAAACAAATTGACATCCTAGAAGTGATAGTATTATAATAACAGACTCCTTAAAGTCACATATGTCACAAACATTCAGAATGAGCATATATATGAAGACTAGGTGTCAACAGCTTAAACTGATGAGTCAAAACAAAAGACTTGCAGACACTGATAAGTCATTACCAAGACTAAAGATTCAAAAATAAGCAGGTCTACTGATTCTCTATCCTATTACAAATTTACCACTGAAGTCTCTATGTAAAGTTATGATCATCTATTCTCTACAGCAGAGGCTTGATATCTTTAGATATGTAATAAGGACAAAACTGATGAACTCTTAAGATCTTTTTGTCTTATTCTGATCGTGACAACTCTAAAAGGTTGACCCTTGAGAATGTTAAAAATGGAGAATTAAAAAAATACAAGTGTCTACCTACCTACCTATCTTTTAAAGACTTCTACTCTTGGGGATAATACATAACTCTTTAGTAATGAAGATGAATTTATGGTCACCCACCATATGCTAGTTCAAGAGAACTAGGTATTGCAGATGCAAAGACGAATAAAAGCCTGAGCTGATCCCTTGGGTGGTTCATAATCCAGAGAGCTTATGTGAAGTATCCAATAGTGTAGTTATATTTTAAATGTCATTTTCCTTGCACTCTTCCTTTTCAGAGACAGTAATTGATAAGGACAGTCCCTGTTTTATGTACCTACAGAGGTTCTTTCCATTCACTGCTGATCTTCCTGTCCTTGAAATTCTCTTGTGATCACCTGCAATACTAAAGTTTCCTGGTTTTTCTCTCCCTCTAATCACTTTGTATCCTTCGGCCTAATAAAATGAAGGCATTCCTCAAAGTTAATGGCTTAATTTAAAAGAAAAGAACACAAAATAAAGACATTTTCAAAGCTAAGAGTTTGCTACCAAGACTCCACCTGATGGGAAAATATAAAAGTTATAGTTCAGATGAAACGATAATGGCCCCAGATGCAAGGTCTGAAACTCAAGAAGGAATGGCAAATGAAGATACTAGCAAACATAGAGTAAGTAAACAAACACTAACATATAAAATAATAATAATACATTGGGGGAGGAGTGAATATGGGGAACCAGGTTAGAACTACACAATGACCATATCTTTCAGGGAGTAGAAAAGACGAAACACCCTAACTCATTTTATGGAGCCTGCATAATCTTGATGTCAAAATCACACAAGAAAAGAGTAAGACAGGAAAATTACAGGCCAATTTGTGGAAACAGATGCAAAACTCCTAAACAAAATATAAGCTAAGCAAATACAGCAACATATTTAAAACACCCGATTAAAATAATCTACCATATTAATAGATTAAAAGAGAAAAACCAAGTGAACATCTCATATCAGATACAACAAATGTATTCAAATGATGAAGAAAATGCATTTAGTAAAATTCAAGCATCAACTGTGATGGGAACAGAACAACAAGCAAAAAACTAGCAAACCAGGAACAGAAGGAAACTATTTCATTTTGATAAAGTGTATCTACAGAAATCATACTTAATGGTGATATGTTTGGGCTACCTTTCTAAGATCGGGAATAAGACAAATAGGCTTTTATCACTGCTTCAATCCAACAGTGTTCTAAAGGTTCCAGCCAGGGTAAAGCAAAAGAATTTACAGTTGTAAGAACTGGATGTTAGATAGAAAACTGTCATTATTTCAAAGTGATATTACTGTCTACATAGAAATCCCAAACTAATCTAGAGATACGTTACTGAAATTAATAAGAGGTTTCAGAGTTCAATTTAGAAAATAAATTCTTAAGAGATACCATTTAAACAATCACAAAAATAAAACATGTAACATATCTGGGAATAAATTTAACAAAAGTAGGTTAACCTTTATGGACAAAAGTATAAATCTTTCAATAAGGACCAGTCTAGCAGATAGATATACCAGGTCCTTGGCTAGGAAGATTCAACCATGATAATGTCAAGTCTTCCCAAACTGATCTTTTAACACAATTCCACTCAAAATCCCAACAAAGGTTGTTTTTGCAGAAACATAAGTTGATTCTATAATATATATGGAGGAACAAAGGGCTAAGAAGAGCTAGAAGAAGTTATCACAGAAGCAGAAACCAAGTGGCCCATAAAGATATGAAGAAATGCTCAATCTCACTGGTACTCAAAGAAATGCAATTAAAACCACAAGGAGATATCTGAACACCCTCATCAGATGGGCAAACATTTTTCAAATGAGAAAGCATGCCAAATTTTAGGGTGTGGAAAAAAACAAGGACACTCAAAAGCTGCTGGTTAAAATGTAAACTGGTACAATCAGTTTGGGAAAATAGCTCAGCATTACCTAGTAAAGTCGAACATGTGTCTGTTACATAACCCACGTATTTCACTGCTGGGTATAAACCCTAGAGCAGCAGTTCTCAAACCTCTTGGTCTCAGGACTCCTTTTACACTCTTAAAAATAAATGAAGACTCTAAGGAGCTTTTTAAAAAATATAGGCTATAATTATTGGTAGTTACTGCATTGGGTTATTAAAACAGAAAAATTTTAAACATGAGAACACACAAGCACACATTTGGTCAACCGTCAGAGCAATGCACCATCACATGGCATTTAACCTCTGGAAAATGCCACTGTATGCTTGTGACAATGACAGTAACAATGGCAAATGATGTTTTCATGTTATGAAAATAGTTGTGACCTCTCCAGCTCCTTGCAATGGTTTCAAGGAACTATAGTTCCTGGACCAACTTTGAGAACTTCTGCCCTAGAGAAAGTCTAGGCACCAGGTGGGTGTAAGAATGTTTAGAGCAGCACTGTACATAATATCAAAACCTAAAAACAACCCCCAATCCATCAGTTGGTATTTTCATTCCATTAACCCCTACACAGCTCTAAAAAGGAATCAATTATAGTTACATTTGACAATACGAATGACTCTTGAGCAACAGAAGCAAATCATGGGAAAACATACCCAGCTTTTATTTAAAGTTCAAAAAGAGGTAAACTTAATAAAGTACTGGTGAGGAAGACATCATAGGTGGCAAAGTTAATGAAAAGCAAGAGAATGAGTAACAACAAATGTAGGACAAGCAGCTACCTGCTGAGTGGCAGGCCTTGAGATGCATGGGAAGTTCTATTTCTTTGGCTGAGTGGTGAATACATGGGAGTTTTTTTATTCATGTTTGATACATTTGTATATAAGATATTTCAAAATTAAAAAAATAAGACAAAATACAAATTAAAAGACAAGAAAGTTATTGGATGAGAGAAGATTATTTAACAGCAATGGAAGAAACTACAAAGGAATGGGTAATTTTGAAGACATTCAAAAAATGAAAAAAGTGAAAGTGACATAAACAAGAAAAGCCCAAACTAATTTTAAAAGCTATACTAATGAAAAAAAATTTCAAACTACTAATGGATTTAAACATATGAAAAGAAGCTTTCCCTCACTAGCCATCAAATGCAAAGAAAGAATTGTCAGTGAAGAAATGAGGACACTCAACACACATGCTGGTGGGAATGAATGTCAGTGAGGCTTCTGTGGAAGAAAGTGTGGCACTCTTAAAGCCAATCCTACTTCTAGACGTGAATCTTGAGGAAATATTCTGAACTACACAAAAAGTTGTACTGAAAAAAAAAAATGTCCCCAAAGGGGCTATTTAGGATAAAAGATGAGAAACCTATCTTTTATTTATGGAACTGAGTATTAAATGGTAATGTAAAACATTGGTTACTTCATAAATATGGGGAAATAAGATAGTATCAGTAAGAAAGTACAACACAATGTTATATACACAATGGTCTTCTAACTATGAATTTTTACATGTACAGAAAAAAATGAGTCCACTGTTAGCAGAGCTATCTCTGGATAGGGGACTCTTTGGACTTTTTTGGTATCATCCAAATTCACTTAAATGAATTCATATACTCGTCAGGAAACAAACCTAAAATGACAAACCCACAAACCTCTCAACTGCTCTCCAAATTCACTGAAGTACAAATGCATGGCTTTGGAGTCCAAGGCTCTATGCCCCATGCCCAGCTTTTAGCCAGGCGTGTTTAACCTTCTCAAGGCTTATCAATGTGGACTTCTTATGGCTTTCCCAACATGTCCCATACCTTCTCACTTCAGTGCCTTAGCTCAGACTATCTGATCTGCCTGGATCACATTCTCTATCTGGCAGAGTTCTACCATCTTCTGAAGCTCATGGGAAACACCACCTTTCCTAAGAAGTTTATTCTAACTTCGTGCTAACTCAGGCATCCCAACCAGATCTGATTTTCCTTGTCTTTGACTCCTACAGAAATGATTCCTCTTGATACAATTTGCCTCAACAGCTTTAATGCCACTACTAGATGTAGTAGTTCAGGAAGGGGCTCTATTCTCTCTCTTTCTCGAATATTGACACACTGCTTCCCAGAATTAAGCACATAATGAGTATCTGAGGAACCAAATAAATTATTGTCACAAGGGAGAAGTCTCTTGCCTTAGCCACAAGGAGGAAGAGAGAACAGGAAATGTTTCTCATTTGAGACTGAGTATGGAATTTCTCACAGAACAATGAGGGGAAAAAAGGATCATTTGTAATGCATAAAACAATTATGGACTTACAGTTTATTCTTTTTGACAGCTGCAAATCTATCCATAATTGGTAACTTAATTTCTATGGAAACAAAAATGTGCTTGGGATTCCCAAGAACCTACCTCCAGGAGAGTCTTTGCCAGTGCTTAAAGTGATATATTTGCAGATAATAAATATTTTCCTTTAGGAAAAACATCTCATTTGCTTAAGTCTGCCTTAAGCCTCTTGTGAAACAAAATATTGCTAATGACAATAGAAAGGGTGAAATGAAAGAGGAAGAAGGAATGTGTATGTTCTAAATGCCTGAGTTAATTCTAGAAAGTAAACTTGAAAGGGAGGACACAGGCAAGTCTAAAAACCCTTTTTGCCACTTTCCACTCTACCTTTACCTGATGCTATATTTCAGGAAACAGCTGAAATTTTAAGGAGGGAAACTCTGTAAAGCTTTTTATTTTCCTTTCCCATGCAAGTCTTAAATTAGTATTTACAACAGCTGTGCAGATACCCACCCACGTGTTCATACATACCCAAGTGTGTATATTTAAAGACAATCTCCCCCTATACTTAATGCTATACAGTGCTTTACTTTGAAATAACACTGCTCTTTGCCAGATTTTGGAGGTGTATTTCTTTGGGGGAGGGGAGCCGGTTAGGACTGCTCTCAATGCAGACTTGGACTAATCTCCCTATGCATATATTTAAGTGTTGCTATATTTCTTCAGTGAGTATGTATTGAGAACTGGGCTAGGTATACAGAGGTGAGTCAGACCCTGCCCTCAATGTCCACAGGTTGCCTCTGATCTGTACATGTTCTGCTGAGAACATGAACAACAGGCATGTAAGCAAATGAATGAGATAATTACAGGGTATGGTAAGATCTATAAAGAAGACACACAAGACAGGGAGGCTATTTAATAATCAGCAAGACTTCTCAGATACATTTAAACCAAGATGGAAATGGAAAAGAAGAGGACTTAGCCATGCATGCTACCTGTGCAAGAGCCTTCCAGACAGAAGTGGAGAGATCCAAAGAGGGAAACAGACTCGGTCTGTTGGAAGAACACTAAAGAGTCAGTGTGGCTGGTCATGGTTTTTCTAACTGGATTACATTTGTAGGTTGTGTTGTCAATTTTGTGGGTTACTGCAACAGGGAGTCATAGGTTTTCACAGTAAGTATTTAATGAACTTTTGCTTCATTCAGTTATGTGTGTATGCATGTGTGCTAGATTGCAATGCATGATACGTTTCTTACTGGGGGCAGTGGTGAAATCTGTACTAAGCAAGGGGATAATAACAGATTAAGATGGACAGGTGGGCAAGAGCTAGAGCATGCATGGACACGAATTTTAGGCCACTATAAAGAATTGGGATTTTTATTCTAAACACAGTGGGAAGGAACTGAAGGGTTTTAAGCTGGGGAGTGACATGATCTAATTCAGTATGATGGTATTCCAGGATCACTACAGTGAAATTCAGAAGATGTGAATGCGAGCCCTCTCCTAGCCACAAACACCAGGGATTTTTGAGCAAATCACTTAATCTCTCTAGACCTTACTTTCTTCATTTTAAAAATGAGAAGGCTGAACGAAGATGACCTTTAGGATCTTGTCTATTGCTAAATTTTTATGACTACATTTATTCTGCTTCCTTGGGCAGAGACACTAGCTCATTAGGTCAAGGTCTGGGTTACTTCCTAAAATATTATAAACCATGTAGTTATGAGAGTTCCATTACTATACAAAGCCATTTAGGAATTCCTTTTTTACTGGAACCAACTACCTCATTACAAAGGAGATCTCTGGGCAAAAAGTGAACCAAGTGCTTCTGTAACTCTCTGGTGCCAAATCTGGGATATGAAAAAATTTGATGAGGAGGGATAAAAAGACTTACTGACCAGGTTATTTTGAATAGATTTTCTTATTCTTGGTCATCAACTGACATCTAATCTAGGCCACAGAACCTCTGCTTAGCACTAAAGTCAAGATACAAAAGCTTAACTCATTTCACAGTAAACAAAATGATTATTGAGGCAAAATATTCATTGAGGGCCTACTATTCTAACCCCATGCTAGACAGTTTGATATATGCTTTTTCATTCAATCCTCCTAACCTTATTTGCATTTCACACATGTGGAAACGGGCTCAGAAAAGATAACCTATTGAGAGAATCAGGATTCAAATATTTCATATTTACAATCATCCTGCATGCTTTCAAAAATTGTACAAGGATTAAATAATCAGTTTCAAGTATCTGTGACATCTGTACACAATGTTTATTCAGCCAGTAAACCAATTATGGACTTTTAATTCACAGGTATTTTGCTAGATACAGTGTAGGATGAAAAGATAACTTGTTCCAGCACTGGAGGGCCTACTCCGTGGGTAGCATGCCGGGTTGTATGAAGTGGAAGTAGGCAAAATATCCAAGGAATTTGGCTCCCCAACTAAGTACATGTGAACAGTATTATGGCAGTTCCAGGTTCATTTTCTTGATTGTTGCTGGTGAAAGGACAGCAGAGGAACTATGGATTGGACAGAGTTACTTGTGCCGTGGGTCCTGTAAGTTCCATAAACTCACCAATTTCCAACTTATATTAACCCTTTAGGGAAGCAATGGACGCATCATCTGCCCAGCTGGAGCAGGGTGCACTGCATGTTATGGACAATAAAACCTTGGAAAGGTTCAGGGCGCTGTCCCTGTGAGGGTCGAAATGGTCCCTTAACGCCTTCTACAGAGACACCTACAAACACCCCAGCAAAGTTGGGGACGCTCATTGCACGCCTGTCTCAACACCAAAAACACGGTACCCACCTGTCACATACTCAGCTTCGAATCTCCGTCGGGTTTCAGAGATGAGTTTGGCTTTATTCTGGGCGTGACACTGAAAGGGAGACACGAAGGAACGCTCAGACACCACGCACATCATCCCACTTCCCCACAGCCCAGCCCACCTGCACCTGGGCACCCAGCCCCCGGGCCTCAGAGGCGCCATCTGAGGGGGGGGTGCAGAGCCGGCAGCGGTGCGGTCGGCTTCTCACCTCGGCCATGCTCGCAGTCTTGGACGTGATTGCAGTCGCTGTCGCCACCTGCACAGACACCGGCCAAATATTTTACCTCCCACCCGCCAGGCCGGCAGGGAGGTAGACAGCAAGGGGCGGGAGAAGGAGGCGGTCGCGCGACACCGGAAGGCGGGAGGAAGCTTAGCCTCGCCGCCCAATCCAATGCGGCCGTCTGGGTCTGGAGGCGGGACCAGGCCCACAGCCTGGCTTCCCACTTGCTTCTAGTTAGGACCCCGCCCTCCGACAGCCCACGCACTGCGGACCCGCCCACGCACTGCGGACGCGCCCTCGCCAGCAGCCGGTCGCCGGGGCTCCCTGTACTTTGTAGGTCCCCTGCTTCGCCTGAGCGAGTTCCGTCGGCCTTTCGTTTTCACAATATTCCCCACAGGCCCTGCCTCCTCAGTCTCCTTTGGCAACTGTCTCCTGGCTGGCTCCGCCTCCGAGCTCGACGTAGCCTCCTGCTCGGGACTCCCAGGATGCAGCGCGCGGGCGGGAGTTTTGGAGCCGCGAGACGCTGCTCCTGCGCGGGCCTTCGGGAACTTGGTGGTTGCCAGACGCAAGGCTCCGACCGCTGAGGTAGGGCCGGTTCGGTTTCCCTTACTCGGCCTTCGCGGAGGGGCCGGTGGGGCTGGCTTTGCTCTCCTCCACCCCTCACTTTGGAAGAGCTGGAAGGAAGTGGGCGTCCAGGGCCCAGTATTCATCATTTTATGGAATGGTAACTTGGGTTTTAAGTGCTTGCTATATTAGATTTTTTCGTTTGAAACTTTCCTCATCCCTGCGTGCACCTTTCCCCCTTGGAGTGTGAGATGCTTAACAAGAAATATATTTTTGAACTCTTTAAAGCAATTATATAAGGTTAAAAGATATAAAGTATCTTAGAGTTTATGCATTAAGGTAGCTGTTCTTAACTGGGCCGATTTTGCCTCCCAGGGGACATTTGGCAATGTCTGGGGACGTTTTCGGTCGTCGCAACTAGGAGGGGGCCTGGGCCTGGCATCTAGTGGGTAGAAGCCACGGATGCTGCTGGACATCCTGCATTACCCAGGACGGCCCCCCAGCAGCTAATCCATTGCAAAATGTCAGTAAGTGCCAACCTTGAGAAACATTTACAAGGTACTGGAACAAGTTTTTTGGCTGTCGCCTAAAAAGTTGAAAGGAAAGTTTTGCATTCAATAATATTGTTCTTTAAAAAAAATTAAAGATGCCGAAAACTACAAAGAAATTGTAAGGCTAGTCCCCATATTTCCATCGTCGGGGGTCAGCCATGATCGACACTTTAGCATCTTTCACCCCAGACCTTTTTTTTTTTTTGGTATGTGTACATTTTTATATGGAAAAGTGAACACGTTGTTTAAAAATTATTTGAATACATCCTTAAAAAAATAACGTCTCAGATATAGGTAAAGTCTCCCTCTGGTTGCACTGCTTCACCCTGATATCATCCCCTTCAGAATAAACAGTCTTTGGAATTTGGCATGAATCTTTACAGCTTTGCTTTTTTTAATGTTGGACCAGGCTGCCTGGGTTTGAATCTTGACTCTGTCACTTCCTATCTGTAGGCCTTTGAGAAGATCCTTAAAACTCCATGCATCAGTTTCTCTATCTGTAGAATGGGATAATAGTGGCTGTGGCATAAGGATGTCCGAGGAATAAATGAATTAGTCCAAAGTGCTTACTTAGAACAGTACTTGGCACAGAGAAACCACTCAAGGCATGTAGCCATTGTATGTAAACAGAAAAATATATAATGCTGTTTTATGTGTTTTGATTAGATAAATAATGTACTGCAATAAACATTTTGTGCAACTTTCTTGATTTTTGAAATCTAGCCGTGATGATATACACAGATCTAATTCATTCCTTTTAGCTATAGTATGATACTCCATCTGTGTGTGTATTCATTACCCTATTGGTGGTCCCCAATTTTTTGCTATTTTTTTAATATTGCAAGTAATAGCACAGTGAACATTCTAGATGTTCTAAATGTCTTTGTGCATTATTATGTAGGATTATTTCTCAGGGTTCATATCTAGAAATGAAATTGCTGAATATATGCATTTCCATTTATTGCCAAATTGCCTTCCAAGTCACTTCTTTTAATTAAGTATTCATAATTATCTCCTAATTGATGGCTCTGCCTCCAGTCTCTCCTCACCCCTGTCTTCAACATGGTCACCAGGATCTTTATAATTCAGAAGTGCAATCCTGTGATTTCTATTTTTGAAATCTTTCAGTGGTTTATCATTGCCTAGAGAAAGTTAGAAGTTCTTAGTATGACATAGAAAGCCTTTAACTTATTAATCTTTCCCAATTGTCTTAGTGGAGCAGCATTCCCCCACATTCACCTACGTTTCAGGTACACTAGGTTTTATAGGGAAAGGGGAGGTCCACACAAGGGACTTGTAGTATTGATTCTGGGTAGGCCGTCACAAATTACTTCTAGTCTTACGGGTAGAAAAAAGTTTTAACAGTGGACCTATTCTGTAGCCAAGTTTATTTACACAGGTAATCAATGTTCTATATGTTGAGAAAAGGACATCTATATTATGCTCATAAGATTATGTTTAACATTATTAGGTGAAATTTTCAGCTGGGTGTCTTAATTCTACCTTTTTTCCAAAGATACTTTGTATTGGTCACAAAATTGATATGGTTTCTTAGAGACTTTTTTAGATTTCATCTGCAGATAATGTAGTGCTCTTTTAGGATCTTCCTGAACCAGACCATTAGTTTATTAGAAGAGTTCTGAAAATCATAGTCTCAAATGGGTTTATTAGCATTTAGAGGGAACATTGTTTATTTTGTGGGAAGCTGGTAGAGAAGAGTGGATGAGGGTGATAATTTATTGGCAACCTCCTATATATTAGTATGTATTATTTTTTCTAGTATACTCAAACATCTGTTTTCATTTTATATACAAAATATATGTAGTCAACTGTGATGTATGGTAATATAGAACAGGAAAAGCTCAAGTTAATTATGTAATGTCTTATAAATAATCTGCTTCCAAATCTTCCCCCTCCCATAGCTGCAGCCAGAGGTACAATTTAACTGGTTACCTTTTTTTTCTGCAGCCACTGTTGTAAGGGTACTAAGTTAGAAAGTCTTAAGAGCAATATGCTGTAATAGTAAGCTTGGTGCCCTGATAAGCAAGGTTTGATTAATCAGGGCTTGTTTATATTGGTTTAAGAACTTCTAAATTGAGCTTTAGTTTCACTTGTTTCCAGATTATTTCTATCTAAAAAAAGAACATTATCGCTATTCCATAGGCTTAAAGGTTTGTTTTATGAGCATATGCTGAGAACTTCTACTCCTAAAATGGATGTTGCATCAGAATAAAATAAAACATATACACAGATATGGGGATTCAGTAAGCCTTGAGATTACAGAAAGTTTGAGGAAAAACATTTATCTTTTATTAAATTAAAGCAAATTAATATATTAATAACTTCTCATTTTTAACTCTGAAGGTGGTTCACTTAAAATAATGTATATTGAAAATGTATATTTTTGCAATAGTATTTAATAATAAAGGCCTTCCATAAAACAGTCATTTATTTTTTTATCTGTTTTGAGTTTAAGTCCATGAAAATAAGTTTTTTTTTTTTGCCTAGAGCTCATGCTGGCATGTTGGGTTAGAATTATAACAGGGCTTTGAATTCCATTCTAAGCTTTTTTTTTTTTGCCACCCTTTATCTCTACATCGTTCATGTGTTCAGTATACATTGTTTAGCATCTATCTTTCCAGGTAGTAATTCAAGGATCATAGATCTTTTGAGAAAGGGATGGGAGTACATGCAAAGTTTTTGAAATAGGGGACAGTTACTCAATCAAATTTGTGTTTTAGAACAATAACTGAGGTAGCAACAAATTGATATACTAGAGATAAGAGAGACTAGTGTTAGGAAGACCACTTAAGGAACTTTTACCTTAACCTAGATGAGATGAAAGCCTGAATTATAGTAATGACAGTTGGAGCAGAGCTGGAAGATAGAAGTTTCTAAGTTAAACAACTGGGTAATAGCTTTAAAAGAACAGAATGTAAAGGTCCCGATTTTCGTTAAGTCATAACTTTATTAAGGTACAACAATACACACTCCAAGTTTAGTAAAGGGGGAGATTCTACTGACTTTTTAGCAATCAGATTCTCCTTACTCCTATCACACTTGGATGTTGGTAAACCAGAGCATTGTGTTGATTAAACATTAGTTGTGACATTTAGTATTAAAATAACAAAATCCTTTATTGTATAGAAGCTATTTTTGGTTGTTTCTTAGTACCATTAAGAAATCTGAAAATCTTTTTAAGTGAGCAGATGGTAAAAATTCTTAGATCTTTGCTTCAGAATATATCATTTTAATGCTAAAAAAGAATATTATTTAATGCTAAAAGAGGAAACAAATCTTCTAAGAGACCTGACATGTCTGTGGGAAATTTGAAATAAAGAAATTATTCATACATTTTGATGTAATACAACTAGTATGTTTATTTCCTTTAAAGTAAAAGTTTCATAGGTAAACGCCACACCTTTGGTTTACCCTCATCTTATTTACTAAGCTGAAACTACTTTGTGATACCTTTTGTCCCAGATCTTTGCATTAATTGCCTAACAAACCTGTAAGCCAGTGACTTCTGCTAGTCTGTGTACAATATCTTCAGTTACTTCAGGTAATAGGTTTCATGAAATTCTCAAAAATGGTATCATCAATTTCATTTAAAAAAATGTGCCATAGAGGAATGTATCTGTTGCTGCATAACAAATTACTCCCAAACTTAGCAGCTTAAAACAAATATTTATTATCTCAAAATTTCTGAGGATTAGGAGTTTTGGAGCAGTTTAGCTTAGGCTCAGGATCTCTCCGAGGAGCTGAGTCATCTAAAGGCTTGACTGGAGCTGGTGGATCTGATCCCAATAAGACTCACTCACATGACTGTTGGCAAAAGGCCTCAAGTCTCGCTGGCTGTTGGCAGGAAGCCATGGGTCTTGCTGTGTGTACATCTCCATGGGGTTGCCTTAGTGTCATATGGCAGGTGGCTTTCCCCAGTGCACATGATCCCCAGAGAGGTCAGTGAAAAAGCCACAGTGCTCTGTGACCCAGTCTTGGAAGTCACACACTGTCACTTCTGCAATATTCTGTTGGTTAGAAGTGAGTCTTAATGATCAGCCCTCACTCAATGAGAGGAGAAATAAATGCCACTTCTTGATGGAAAAAGTTTCAATGAATTTGTGAACATATTTTAAAACCACATCAGGTGACATTTGGAAATTAGTAAGGTGTGGCATCTCCAGTTTGAAAGTGGGTGCTGACTAATTGAGTGTGCTTTAAGTAGAATTGCCTCTAATTCAAAGTCATTTTCTATAAAATGCAGGCTACCTTAAGTTAAATTTGTAGATTGTGGTTCAGTGACTTTTTTCTAA
Organism: Smutsia gigantea; assembly: GCA_032199065.1. Lineage (NCBI taxonomy): Eukaryota > Metazoa > Chordata > Mammalia > Pholidota > Manidae > Smutsia > Smutsia gigantea. Next base: position 63,757 of record JAVSCE010016563.1, read on the forward strand.
TTGGACTACTGGTAGATTTTCAAATAATAAAAAAACAAAACCTAAGCCTTTGCTGTTTGCTTCTCATTCGACAGAGGAAAACAATATTATTTACTTGTAAGTGACTTAGTTTTCATTTATGTCTGAAATAGTTGAATTTCCTTGCGTAAATGATCCACAAGTAGGAGAAAAGAAAGAGTACAAGGTAGTTATTTGTGGTGGAGAGGGACCTTTCAGCATTTGCAGGCTGTTAATACAACTATTCTGATGTTTCTAACGTTAGGTACTATATAAACCAGAGCTGGCCATGATGATAAGAATGACAGTAGCTAAACTTCATTGAGCACTTTCTATGTGCCAGGTTCTATTTTAAGTGGGTTATGTTCGTTAATTCCAATACCTTGTAAGGTAGATGCTATTACAACACTATATATAGATGTGGGTGTGAGGCCCAAAGAGGTTAAGTAACTTGCCCAAAATCACAACTAGTAAAAGGCAGGTACAGCTTTAACACAACTCTGTGGCTCTCTAACCCTCTAACAGTACTAAGCATTCAGTAACTGTTAATGGAGTGACTAAGCATCTATAGCCACTGAATGAGAGATTCAACATCCTTTTCTTATATGTGTGTTCAGTGTGGGGGCTGTTGCTTTGTTATTTATTTTACTTAGCTAATTCTCTTAAGTTGCCTTTCTTATAACCAGAGTTCAGAATAAGGCAATGCATGCCAGGACAGTGTGGTGGTTAACAGTGCAGGCTCAGGAGTCAGAAGGCCTGTCTTCCAAATCTAGTGCCATTGCTGATTAGTGTAGTTATGTTGGAAAATTTTCTGACTTTTGTTAAAATAAGGTTTTCTTGCTTAAAAGATGGGATAATAAGAATACTTACTTTAAAAGAATAGTTGTAATAAACATTAATGAAATAATGCATGTACTGTACCTGGCATATAGGAAGCATGAATAATTGATAGCTATTATTTAATTCTTGTGTTTCTTGTAATATTGCTAATCCTCTATTTTATTTTCTATTTTGAATAAGAATAATGACTTCCTTAGTCATAAAACTGCATTGTTTTTGCAAAGATTTAAGACGTATTTCTATTAATTCTATGGAGGTTTTGTTATGCTATATTATAGTATCTCCTTTTTTCTTTCTGGGCTTTCATTTTGGCCACAGAGTCTGTATGAGCTGTCTCAGGGAAGAAGGAACCCAAGGGCCTGGGCTGTGGGAGTAGTCTAATTTGAATTATTGGCCGACAGGACTGTCATTGTAAAAGGGCTAAGGCCCACATGGAGATTTGAGGCAACAGGTTAGAAAGTGGGGAAACCAGATTAAGTTCGTAGTTTTGAAGGAGAGACAGAAGTGGAACCCTTAAGAAATTCTTTGAGCCAGGATGAGTGTCTGCAGTTACTTTTAATAGAGCACCTACAGCTTTCAGTACATTGCTGTTAACACATTCAGGTATCTATTGTGATGTGGTTATTTGCATTCTTTGCAAACTGTTTTTTAAGGGCTGTACAGAAATTATATTTAGGGTAGGGTTTTTCTTTTAAGTGTAACATTGTGAAGATGGCATAAAAAAACTTAAAAATGTTACCTTAATACAATTTATAGTTACCTATGTGACAGTTACCTAACAGAAACATGTGTTTTCAACTCTGCCTACTTGATGGCAGTTTTTGTCTTTTCATTTTTAGGTTTAAAAGCTTCAGCTGGAATTAATTTGCATTCGAAAATTGGACCAGCATAAAGGCTTGATATTGTGGAATACCTAGCAAACAAGCAATGTCATCTTACGAACAAGAAAGGCTCTTGTGTTATAATGGGGAAGTCCTTGTTTTTCAATTGTCTGAAGGAAATTTTGCACATAAAAAGCCTGCAAAAATACCCATATTACGTGTCAGAAGAATGGTATTTGACAAAGGAAGAAGAGCATTTGTTCAGAAGTCCACTGGATTCTTCAGCATAAAGGAAGAAAACTCTGATTTAAAAATTATGTGTTGCAACTGTGTGTCAGATTTCAGAACTGAAATTTGCCTCCCTTGTATTGTGATACAGTGCAATAAAAAGAATAACGTTTTCAAATATATTCTACTGTTTCTCCACAGTACCAATAAATTTGAAAAACGTTTGAGTTTTAGACTAGGCTGTGAGTTGGAGGATGGCATAAGGGTCCTTAATGGCCCTCTACTTTTATGGAGACATGCCAAAACATTCTTCTGTCTCTCTTCCCAGACTGGCAAAATTATTACTGTGTCTGCTAACTTTTCCTCTATTGAGTGGGCAGGGGAGATTGAAAATATAGGTATGGTTTTATTAGGACCAAAGAGACGTTTTTTTCCTGAAGAAGGATGTACCCAAAAGTCTTCAAAATCAGATTATGCAATTCAGAATACCAAATTTTGTGTATACTCCCTTGAAAGTAAAGAAGTAATAAGTGATAAATACATTATCCCTCTTGCTTATAGCAGTATGGTAACTTATGTGCATGTCTGTGATGCTGAGATGGTCAACAACCAGTTAAAAATGTCTCTGATTGCCCTTACTCGAAAGAATCAGCTGATTTCATTCCAAAATGGGATGCCTAACCGTGTCTGCCAGCTTCCGTTTAGAGATCCTTGTGCAGTTCAACTCTGGGAATCAGGTGGAGGAGAACTTTTCATTGTATCCTTTAGGTCCAATGATGCCTGTGCTGTTTGGGAAAAGAACTTTCAGGTACAGTACTTATTCTCATAGTGATTTGGTTGGTGTAGTCTAAGATCTATTAAGCATTCCTATGCATCAGAGTTCATCCTGGAGTCTTACTATCCAGATAGTTTTTAGTGCTCCACTTAAAAGAAAATCATATATATATTGCATCATTCATTTTTCTCAAAGTTATCTGAATACTGCCTAATAAGGTTTTGCCTTGCCATTCTGAGTCATAAAAACCTTTGTTTGGAAATATCTAAATATGTAACTACAGTGATTATATATTTGTTTTTTAATATAACTTTCTAATTTTTATTAATGTGATAATTAGATGTGTATTTTTATTTAGAATAAGATTATTAGTGATTTGACTTCATAAGCCTTCCTAGAAAACTCCAATCATTTGTTCAGCTTTTTTAAAGCTGGTGATGATCTATTTAAATATAAAATGAAATCTAGAGAAATTCCTTGAAATATCTCATTGTCCCTTAGGAGATAAATAATGGTTCTCCAGAGACAAGTGATGTGTTTTTTTTTTTCCTTAAAACTTGCTTAGAGAATTTTATATTTTGAAACTCAGAGTTGTTCTTTGAGCAGGCATTCACATTTTATCTACATATAGTCATATCTTTTAATGTAAGATTTGGAAATTGCTTTAAAATACTGGTATTGAGCATTCAGTAACAGATAAAAAGGTG
>JAVSCE010016564.1:0-62812 GCA_032199065.1 Smutsia gigantea
GTCCTCTCTGCCCCCCACCCCTATCCTCCTGTCCTCTCTGCCCCCCACCCCTGTCCTCCTGTCCTCTCTGGCCTCCACCCCTATCCTCCTGTCCTCTCTGGCCTCCACCCCTATCCTCCTGTCCTCTCTGCCCCCCACCCCTATCCTCCTGTCCTCTCTGGCCTCCACCCCTGTCCTCCTGTCCTCTCTGGCCTCCACCCAGTTTTGGCTCTAGCCCAGTGTGTGCCCTGCCCTCAGCCCTCCCTTGGGTCTGCCTCTCCACTGAGGGCACCCTGCCAGGAGGGAAGGGGGAGCCAGGGGGTGGGAGTGTGGAGGTGGTGAGGGCAAGGCCAGCTGCCCGGGCTCAGGTCCCGGGCCCTCTGCCAGCTGCTCCCCAGGGTGTCTGTCATGGGGGCCTGTGCAGCCAGAGCAGGGGAGCAGGCCCAGTGCTGCCTCGGGGGCACAGAAGGCAGACAAGAAGCAGCCACGGGGTGGTGTGCTCCAACCACACCCCACCTCCCGGGTCCCAAGAATAAGAGCTTGACAAGGTGGGGGACATCCTCCCGCCAGGACCAGGTGGGGCACCAGGCCTGGGTACTGCAACCCCATTTTACAGATGGAAAGTTGGGGCTCAGCTGAGCAACTGCCAAACATCTGACAAAAAGGGACGGAGAAGGGCCCTTCCTTTGTCCATTCCCTGCCCAATCCTTCATGCGTGGTCTGGGCCAGGCCTTGTCGCAGGTGCTGGTGAATCAGCTGTGAGCACCTGGAAGTGGGTGCTGGCCCTAAAGGCACACACAGCCCAGAGAGAAGGGAGAAGCCACAGGAGGCGGCCTGGATTCCGGGCAGGAGTGGCCTGGTGGGAAACCCCTGCAGAGCTGGGACAGCAGACTGGCCAGCACCAGGCACCGAGGCCAGGTGGGCAGAGACCCCACCGGAAGCGGTCAGGAGCTGGCCTGCAGTGGCCCGCAAGCACCGGGTCGGCCTGGCCCTTCTCTCCCAGCCCCACTAGGTGTGTTAGTGAAGGAAAGAGGCCACATGACAAGGATGGCCCCCAGGGCAGCAGGATGGGTAGTAGGCATGGGTGGTGGGTGGGCACTGGGACCGCAGCCCAAGCCCAGGCAGGAAGGGCCATGTGAGAGCAAGAGGCAGACCCTGTCCCAGCCGCCAGGCAGGCACAAGAAGGCCCATCAGCTGGAGTGTGTGTGTGTATGAGGTGGCCCATGAACTCTGCCCCCACAGGAGTTTGTGCTCACACCAGGGTGCTAAGTGGTGCGAAATGCCAACACCTTGGGACAGTCCCTGTGCAGACACTTTGGGAAGTTTCGGAAGCTTGAGGCTGGTGTGAGTCCACAATGCTGTGGCTGTGGCCCTGCTGGGGAGACAGGTGACCTCTGCCCCAAGGACATACTCAGGGCCCCCGGAAGGGAAGCAGGGAGGAGCTGGGGGATCCTTGAGGAGCAGGGAGGCTCGGGGTACAGGTGGCCTGTCTCATCTTGCTGAGGAGCACCCCATGGTACATCTGGAGGCCCTGGCAGTGGGGACAGGGAGCCGGCACCAAGGGGTCCCCAGAGGCAGGTGTGAGCTCCCAGGGCCATCGACCTGGTCACAGGGCAGCCACAGGGGGGCAGGCGCTGGGGGGGGAAGGACTGGAGACCCAGAGCTCCAGTTAGGGGCCAGGGCTCTCTGAGGCTGTGGATTTGGGAGCAGAGACTCTATCTTGAAATAGGCATGTCAGCATCATACAATCAGCACCTGCACACTGCGAGCCTGGAGCCCTAAGGGCAAAAGGTCAGAGTCCCAAAGGGACTTAAGTGGGACTCCCTGGGTCCTAGCATTGGGCCAAACCGCTGTGCTCTCTTTGGCCTGCCTCCCCCCAGGAGCAGAAGAGCTTGGCTCTGAGCAGCGTGGGAGCTGGACTGCCCTCCCTCTTTGCGCCTTCATGCTCTGGGGGGAAGGGGGACTGGGGCCCACAGTCTGCACCTTCACCCCTGCTGGTGGGGGAGGCAGCATGAAAAGCGGGGTGGGGGTGGACGACCTGTCCCAGGCGCAGGGAGCCGTGGTCTCTTTTCTGGAGGCGGAAGAATGGAGCCTGAGGCTCCAGTGCCTGGGTTTGCTGAAGCTTCTGGGGTGATAATTGGGCAGCGATTAAGTGTCCGGGCGTGCAGTGGCTGTCGCCTGTCACCCCGTGAGCTGCGAGCGCAGCCTCTGTGCAGGGCCTGCCTGGGCTCTGTGCCACCTGCCGCAGCATCCGTCCCCACACTGTGCTCAGGCCCACCTCAGGCTGGACTGGCCATGGGAGGGGCACCAAGGGGTCTGGGCCAAGCCCTGCACTGCCTGCTGGGCCACCTCGAGACCCCCTCTGCGGCCTGGCTCCCCCCACCAAGGTGATCTGTTGCCCACTTTCCAGCCTCCTGCCTTTGCTCAGCCCCCTGCTACCCCCGCCAGCCCCTCTTGTGTCCACCGCTTCTCTTGGCATGTCAACCCCTGCTGGACGCTCGGCCCTGGCTGGACTTCCCTCCTCCAGGAGCCCCGCCAGAGTGCTGCATGCAGCCTTGGGTGGGGTGGGGGCTGGAGGCCACTGTGGCCCAAGGCCCAGAGCTGGTCAGGGCCTGAGTGCCTCCCTCAGGGCCACGTGGTCTCCGTAAACCATAGTGGGTAGCCCTGGTCACTCGAGTGCTGGCTCTGGCGCTGGCACTTCCACTGCCCAGCTAGCTCATTAGGCACCTTCCCCCACAAGGGCCCTTAGACCTCCAGGCATGGGCACGAGCTCACGGACACAAGCAGCCCGCACTGGCCAGGAGCCACATGCACACATCTCACCGGGCAGGAAAGGCCGCCTCCTTGGGCTCCCGGCTGGGCAGCTCTGGGACTCCTCTTCTCACAGCTTTGCTGCCTGACTCCCCCTCCCTGCTCTGTGCTGCCCCTCCACCCTCCCTTCTCTGCCCACCCACTCGCCTTTAATTAGAAATGCCAGGAAAGCGATTTTTAGGGAGTTTTTGCCAGAAAGATATCCCCCCACCAGGAGTGGAAGCTCAGGGGGGAAGAGAAGCCAGATTGGCTCTGTGGTATGGGGAGGACTCTCAGGAGAGCAGGGGGAAGGGGCCCAGAGAGGCAGGGAGTGGGTATTCCAAAGTGTGGGCACCTACGTGCTCTGGAGTGTGTGACAGGAGGGGGGCTATGGGCCTGTGTTTGAGAGGTGGTGTGGGTGGGGGGATGACTGTGCATGTGGGGGGCTATGAGTGTGCATGCGGGGGGCTATGAGTGTGCATGCGGGGGGCTATGAGTGTGCAGTGGGAGAGTGGGAGAGGGAAGCTGGCAGCAGACTCTAAGGTGACCCACCTGCAGGTGGCTGTGGGCAATGGTGTGTATTACCTGTGCCCAGAGAACATCAGAGGCCAAGGACCCATAACAGTCTGTCCTGGGGTAGCCCAGGAAAGGTGGCCCTCCCCCACCTCTGTTGCCAAGGAGGCGGAAGGGGCCTCCCTCCCAGGGGAATCTCAGCTTCCGGAGCCCCATTCCTTATATGGTGCTTTGCTGTTCTCTGCCTCTCCCCGACTGCAGAAGTCAGCCAGCACCCCTTCTCTGCCTCCCTCCTCCCTCTTCCTTCTCCCCCCACCCTTCCTTCCTCTTAGAAGTCTTGGTGCTTCTGCCCAGGTGCCCTCAGTGGCCTGTGGGGTTTCAGGGCCCAGCACCCTGCAGGGGGCTGCAGGACCCCTCCATCTCCTCCACAGCCAACTCCCCCCCGTGCCCCCCACCAACCAAAGCAGCTTCCAGAATTCCCTGGCGGCGCTAAATGGGAAGTCTTGGGCCTCGCTAAAGGCCTGGGAGTGGGGCACCAGGCAGTCTTAACCATTGTCACACGACTGGCCACACGTCCACACCAAGGCCAGGGGCCCAGGCAGAGCCAAGGCTTGGGTGCGTCCCTCACCAGGGGCAGAGGACCAGCTCAGGGCCTGGATCCCAGGGCGCCGGGCCGGGGGAGGCAGAAGCTGGGGGCCGCAGCTGGGAACTCACACCTGACACCGCGGAGGGCTGCCCAGCACACCTGTGCAGAGAGGCGTCCTTGAAGCCTCGGGCTCCAGGGAAGAGGCTCTGAAGGTCGGGTGGTTGCCAGCGCTCCTCCGTGGCTGAACATGCTGCAAAGCCGACTGGGCAGGGGCAGGGGCAGGGCCAGTGCGGCCCCAGGAGAGCAGAGGCCAGCGCCACCCCACCCCCAGTAGGGAGAGAGCGGTGAGAGGAGGAATCTGACCCTGGGACTCTGAGGGAGGGGCGTCCTCCTTACCTTTGGGAGGGGGCGGCGCCACAACCTGGCTCAAGCCCCTGGGAGGCCGCACCCGTGCCTCCGGGCGCCGCGCTGGAGCGTGGGAGGGTCGCCGGTCCCGCGGGTTGAATGGGTGCGCGGGCGGGGGAGCTCGCATTAGTCACCCGGGCCGCGAGTGCAGGGGGCGGGTCCTCGGCGGCCTGGCGAGGGGGCGCGGGGAGGCGGGGCGCAGGGCGGGGCGCGGGCGGGAGCGGGCGCCTGGGCCAATGGGAGCCGCGCTCGGCTAGGGGCCGCCCACGGGCGCGCGGCCACATAAAGAGCCCCGGCGGCGCTTGGGCGCAGAGCTCGCAGCTCCTCCGCGCTCTGCTTCTTTATCCGTGCCTCCGCCGCTGCGTCGAGGGTCCCCCCGCTCCGCTCCGCCCGACCCACCGCCGCAGGCTCCCGCATCTCAGCACAGCCAGTCCCCCAGGACTTCGCTATCCGATCGCCTCGGCTACCGGCGCGCAGATGGAGCTGGAGCACATGAGGAGCGGCGGCCTCCACGCCTACCCGGCGCCGCGGGGCGGGCCGGCGGCCAAGCCCAACGTGATCCTGCAGATCGGTAAGTGCCGGGCCGAGATGCTGGAGCACGTGCGCCGGACCCACCGGCACTTGCTGACCGAGGTGTCCAAGCAGGTGGAGCGCGAGCTCAAGGGGCTGCACAGGTCGGTGGGCAAGTTGGAGAACAACCTGGACGGCTACGTGCCCACGGGCGACTCGCAGCGCTGGAAGAAGTCCATCAAGGCCTGCCTATGCCGCTGCCAGGAGACCATCGCCAGCCTGGAGCGCTGGGTCAAGCGGGAGATGCACGTGTGGCGGGAGGTCTTTTACCGTCTGGAGAGGTGGGCCGACCGGCTGGAGTCCATGGGCGGCAAGTACCCGGTGGGCAGCGAGCCGGCCCGCCACACCGCCTCCGTGGGCGTCGGAGGTCCCGAGAGCTACTGCCATGAGGCGGACCCCTATGACTACACGGTCAGCCCCTACGCTATTACCCCACCGCCGGCTGCCGGGGAGGTGCCCGGGCAGGAGCCAGCGGAGGCCCAGCAGTACCCACCCTGGGGGCCTGGTGAGGAAGGGCAGCTGAGTCCCGGAGTGGACACCCAGATCTTTGAGGACCCAAGGGAATTCCTCAGCCACCTGGAGGAGTACCTGCGGCAGGTGGGTGGCTCTGAGGAGTACTGGCTGTCACAGATCCAGAACCATATGAACGGGCCGGCCAAGAAGTGGTGGGAGTTCAAGCAGGGCTCAGTGAAGAACTGGGTGCAGTTCAAGAAGGAATTCCTGCAGTACAGCGAGGGCACGCTGTCCCGGGAGGCCATCCAGCGAGAGCTGGACCTGCCACAGAAGCAGGGAGAGCCACTGGACCAGTTCCTGTGGCGCAAGCGGGACCTGTACCAGACGCTGTATGTGGACGCAGAGGAGGAGGAGATCATCCAGTATGTGGTGGGCACCCTGCAGCCCAAGCTCAAGCGCTTCCTGCGCCACCCGCTGCCCAAGACCCTAGAGCAGCTCATCCAGAGGGGCATGGAGGTGCAGGATGGCCTGGAGCAGGCGGCCGAGACGGCCAGTCCCCACCCCCCCACCGAGGACGAGGCTGAGGCCCTCACACCAGCCCTCACCAGCGAGTCCGTGGCCAGTGACCGAACCCAGCCTGAGTAGAGGGCAGCCCAGGCCCTGGCCTGCCCACCGCAGCCCATGGCCCTTGCCAGCCGGACTTTGGAGCTGGGATGGCTCCTGCAGTGGGGGGGCTCTCATCTTCTTCCAGCTGGGCACCCTCCTTGCTCGGCCTCCTAGCCCGACCTGCGCACAGACATGTCAGCCAGATGTGGGCAGTGTCCCGTAAGCGGCAAAGGAGCCCCTCTTCACTGCAGGGCCCCTGCCTGGTCATCCCCCTTCTGTCTGTCTGCCCCAGCCCCTGAGCCTGCCGGCCTGCGACCCCACCCTCCACACTCTCAGGCTTCCTCATTCTGCTCAATGCCTGGGCCCTCTGGGCACTCAGAAACCAAGTGTCCAGGCGGCATGCCCCGTGGGCACCAAGCTCAAGGAACACCCCAGAGCAGAAGCTAAAGGCAGAACCAGTGCTATGGGAACCTCGGCCACCTGCCCCTGGAAGTTGCCATGCAGCTGGCTGGCGCCCTCGCTGCCACACACGGCAGCTAGCGCAGTGCGGCTCCCTCCTCCTGGGGGCCAAGAAGCCATAATAAATGCAGCCGCAGCAACAGACCTGGTGTCCTGGTGCCTCCTGGCCCCTCAGGTGAGGCCCTGCCCTCATGACACCACCGCCAGGGGCCGCTGTCGAGCGGGGAGGGCCCAAGGCCAACTTCTTTTCTGGGGAGCCATTGGGCTCAAAGCATCCCCCCAGCAAGTTAGTTTGGGGGTGGGGTGGAGGGCATTGCAGAGGCACGAAGGAGCAGAGACCCCGGGACCGGAAGGGGGGCTGATGGGGGGGGTGGGGCTGGGGACCTGCTGAGCCAGCTCTCTCACGGACCCTGGGGCTTTCTCTTTCTCCCAGCACCAGGATTCACGCCAGCCTGGGAGAGGATCGAGCTCCCCTCGATGACTCACCGCGGCCGGCAAGGGTCCCCCAGGGCCTGGGTCCTCTGCCCCCGCTGAGGCGGCAGCCGGAGCCCTCGGAGCCAGGAGAATGACTGCAGGTAATGGAGCCCCGTCCTCAGCTGTCCCCCAGGGCCTGTGGGCTCCACCCTCCCCCCCACCCCACTCCCTGTCCCATGCTGTCCCCCAGTCCTCTGGGCAAGCTGAGGGGCAGCGCATCAGCACCCCGAGGGGCTTCCACCCTGGGAGGGTCCGCTGCAGCCCCTGCTGGCCTCTGGCTCTGCCCCTCACCGTCCCATTGCCTTTCTTTCAGGTCTGAGGTTCCCACGGAGCCTCTGCGGCTGCACCTGGCCGTGCCCCCCATCCTCCCCCTACACAGGAGGAGAGGCCTGCGGCCAGCGAGGAGGCTGCAGAGAGGAGGGGCCCGGCAGAGAGCTGGTGCTGAAGACAGGCCAGCGTGAGGGCCAGGGCCTGCCGCTATGCCCGCCCCGCTGGCCGCCAGCCCGCCCGCCCGCCCCCAAGGCTGCTGTGGCTGGAGCTGGGGTCTGCAACCTCCAGCCCTGTCTTAATCCAGCTCACAACCCCCACCCACGGTGCGGCCATCCTCTCCTGCCAAAGCTTTACATGAGCCCTAGGGCTGAGGCCACAGCCTCTGCCCCCTGCTCCTCGGCCCCAGCCCAGGACATCCCAGCAGACTTTGCTTCTGAGGCTCATGCAGGTTCTCTGCCAGGCCCTGTTTTGCCCAGGCCTGGACCCCCACCTCTCCCAGCACCAACATGGTGCTGGCTGGCCACTTATGTCTGCAGTCCAAGCAGGCCCTGGTGGGGGTTCTCTTTTCTGCCTATCTACTGGGGGTTCCCGGAAATGCGGGATCGTCTGTAGGTGAATCTGCCAGCCCCTCCATCCTGTGCCCCTGCCAGTGCCTCAGATTTTATTTTTTGCACATAGGCCATAACCCACAGGCTGGCACAAGCTGCAGGAGACCCTGGGGTCCTCAAGAGAGTGTAGCCGCCCCCACTCCTCACCCCCAACAGGTCCATCTGTTGATGTCAGGCCAGGCTGTGTACACCCCTGCCACCTTAACCTGAAGACAGACTCTTTTGTAAGATTTTGCTAATAAAACACTGAAACCTCTTGGAGAGTATGTGCTACTATTCTGCCAACTTTGGCTGGCTCGCCTGGAGCTGGGTCTGGGAATCCCTTCGAGTGCAAACTGAGGGGTCTCTGGGAACTGGGAGAGCACATCCCTGGCCTCACAGGGCAGTTGGTCAGGGTCCTAGGTCCTCACGTTAGAAGTGCCTAAGAGGGCTGTCCCATGCCAGCCTGCTGCAGCTCCTTGGCCTGAGGCCACCTGCCATGGAGGGACTGGGAGAAGCCATTGTTCACACTGAGCAGAGAGGACTGGCCCCTGCAGATCCTGTCCACTGCATGCTGGGGGATCCTGAGAGCCCCTCTGCTAGCAGTGTTCAGCCCACACAGAGGCCTGCAGGCCCAGGGGCCTAGCAAGGCCAGATCCCTCCTAGGACGGCCTGGGCTGTGAGATCATGAACTTGTCTCTATGAACCTTGGTTTTCTCACCTGCAAAATGGGAGGCATCACTCTTACAATCCATGCATGGGCTCAAGAACTCAGAAACGAGGGCCATCCAGCATCCTGTCGGCTCACCTTCCTCCATGGTCCCTGAGAGGGAGGGAGAGCTGGCCTGGAGGGGACTTGGACCCCTGCTCCAGCCAGTGTTCAATGAGAAGCAGGACCACTGGGAGATGGCCTTGTCTCAAGGCGCTGGCTCACTCCGTGGGGCTGGCTAGGACAGCCCAAAGCCCGGAGGGCAGGCTGGAATTCCCTGCTCGGCTGGGCTGCTGCCCACAGGCCAGATTTCCTCCTAGGCGAATGTGTGCTCCTCAGGCCCTTGAGATGATTGAACCAGGCCCACCCATATTCCCTCCTGAAAGTCAGCTGGTTACTGGCCTTAATCATATCTATGCACCTTCAGAGCAACACCTAGACTAGGGTTTACCAGGTGCCTGGGCACGGCGCCCCAGCAGCGACTCATGAACTGACTATCACAATCGCCATGGCAGTGTGCAAGAGCTGTCGGCCCCCCAGCACAGGTCCAGCCCTCAGAAGGGGTGCCCTACTGGGCAGGGTGCTGGGCCAGGGGTCAAGGGCCATGAGCAGCCCCGCCCAGCCCGGGGAGGGCTGCCCCCGCCAAAGGCCACGCGTAGGATGGAGCCTGTGGGACAGAGGAGCCCTGGGGAGGCAGGCAGTGAGCTGGAACAGAGAGAACCACCTGCCTGCAGGAAATGTCGTCACCCTCCATGCAGAGAGGGCAGGCGGCCCTAGCCTGGCACTCTGTGATGGAAGGGCGGCCTCTGCCTTATTCTTCCCTTTTATTTCTTTTAAATAATGAAAGCGCTGACAAGACTGGGAAGGAAACTGACAGGAACAGGAGGCTGAGGCTCCATGGAGATGCCCGAGAGGCAGTAATTTCTCCCGGAGAAATACTACCGCTCACATCAAAAGCTGGGAGCCGCACAGGCTTTTCCTTTTCATAAAGTTACTCCCTGTAATTGGATGACTATGAAACAAGCTATCCGAGCACTTCAAGGCATTTGACATGCAGCTTTGTTTTTCTGTCCTGAGAAAAGAGCGGGTGGGGTGGCATGGGGTGGGGGGCCCGGACCCCCCAGCAGACATTATGAGTCCCACAGCCGACACCCAGGACAGAGTGTCCCTTGATTCAGCCTCTCTCTCCCTTCCCCATCCTGCCCATCCAGATATCACAGACCACACAGTGTCCCCTCGGTGGAGAGGGCATTTGCCCTTGCCTCACGCTGGGGCAGGTGCTTCCCCACCCTGCAGACCTGGTTTGGAGGGGGACGTCTGAGTCAGGTGGGCCTGGGCTCAAGTCCCAGGGCTGCCTTTTGTACAAAATCAAGTCTGCCTATGGAGCTGGCATAAGGGTCATAGGGCAGGGGGCCCGGGCCGGAGCAGGCACTCGGGATGTTGCCCCAGGTCTCAGCTGAGACTGTACCTCCCAAGCCCCATCAGTGTGCTGTTGAGTGCGGCCATCAGCCCTGGTGGTTAAGAGCCTGCGTGCAGCATGCCGGAGAGGCCACCGAGAAGCCACCTCAGCAGGGCACCTCAGGCCACATGGGGCAACAAAGGGGCGCAGCAAACAAAGCTGCTTATTTTCTGTCACATAAGCATGTGGCTGGTGCCTGGGCTCTACCTGGTGTCAGGGCCTTCCCAGTGCCCGGCTGCCCCCAGGCCACTGTCTTCCTCTGCTGGCTGAAGCTTGGGCTCCACTGCCGGACTGCTGGCAGCTGAGGTGAAGAGAAGGGAGGGCATGCCGCAGCCCCAGGGGCCAGCCCAGGAGAGGGGCCGTCACTGCCACCAACACCCTGTAGGGAATCGTCTGACAGCACATGTGCACGAGGCAGGAGGGAGGGTTTTGGTGGATGGGGGACAGACGGCCACACTGGGAATCGGGGTCATGTGAGCCTCCCCTCGCCCAGCAGGGCCTGGCTCTGCCCCTGGCTCCCGGGGGGCTCCTCTGCCTCTCTGCACCCTCAGGCTGAGCCTAGAGGCCAGGGCGAGGGCGGCCATCAGGCAGCTAGGCTCCCTCCCGGGCCGTCTTCCGGGTCCCCCTCGGCACCCCAACAGGTGCTGCTGTGCCCAGCCAAGCCACTCCACACCGACCCTGCCCCCTGACCAGGTCAGCCCAGGGCTTCTCCCAGGGGGACCTGGTGAGAGTGGCGAGGCCTGCGTGGGGGAGCTGAAGCCAAACCACCCAACGGCAGGATGGGGTCAGCTCTCACCAAGCCCCAGCAGGCTGGCTAGCCAGGTCTTTTCTCGGCACCAGGCGGCCGCCATCGGCGGGACGCCCACACTGCCTCTGCACTGCGCTCTCTGTGGCCCTGGGCCCCCACAGCCCTGTGTGGTCTCCAGGTCCCCATTTCTTCTGTGGCCCCACGCTGCTATTTCTCCCTCCGCCCACCACACTGCCACTCCCTGCACAGGTCAACACAGCTGCCCACTGGTGCCCGGTGTTCAGCACGGCGACCCTGCGTGTCCTCCAGGGCACAGGCCTGCGGTCCTATTTCCTTTCTTACATGATGCTGTGTTTTTTCCCAGAGTTCCTAACTGCTCCCTCTTAATCTGTTTACCAGCACCGCAGGCACACTGCCCACTGCGGGCCTCCACGGGGAGCCTCCCACTGGCCTGCTGGGTGTTGGTTTGTTCCTAGAGACCCTCTTACTGGAGTACAAAGATCCTTAAAAAATAAAACCACTGGAGTAAACTGGGCCCAGCCCTCTAAGCCCCTGGGTAAAGACTGAATTACAAGCCCATTGTCCAGGGCCCTGCCCAGCACCCCACTTCTTGCTTGTCCCAGCCTTCTACCCCACCTCTGCTTCCTGCTCTCTCCAGCCGCCTCTGACACCTCCCCACCCTGCCAGACACTGTCCTTCCAGAATCCCTTAGGAGCAGACCTCCTCCATCACCTCCCCCGGGGGCCCTGGCCGGCTGCTTCCTGCCGCCCACTCTGCCCACCCGGCCCTGCTCAGCACGCCTCCTCCCTCTGACCTGCTCTCCTTACGGGAGCTCCGACTCTGGGCACAGGTTCCCCTTCAGTGATCTCTGAGCACAGTCTCGCTCAGCCTGGGGTCCTCCCGGAGTCCCTTTGCAAGTCCATGGCTGGGCCCAAGCTTGCTCTGACCAGAGCGGGGAGCTGCAGAGGCTGTGGGGGCTCAGCGGGAACGGGCCGGGGGAGGGCCAGCCCCAGGCAAAGGGCACGGAGCCATGGCCTAGGGAGCCCACGGGAGGCAAGTCCTGCTTAGAGCTCCTTGCCCTGAGGGTAACCCCCTGGCTCTGGGTGACAGTGAGACCAGGGACCCAGAGCCTCTCTCGGACACCACCTCTGCCTGCCTCTCTGGATGTCCTGCGGGGTGCCAGGAAGCTGCCCATGAGGCTCTCACCTCCGCCCTTCTGAAGGGAATGGCACCCTTTGCTGACCACCCATGCATCTGCCAAAGCCCGCTCTGCTCTCCAGCACAGAGACCGCCCTGCTCCCTGCCCTTGGCACCACCTCTGAGGACCCGCCCACCCCCTCCCAGTCTTGGCACCTGCCTGGCGCTCCCTGAGGACAGAGACCCCATGCCAGCCCTGCGCCCTCTCCTTGTCTGTGCCTGCCAGGCGCCACCCCTCCGGGGATGGCCCTGGGCCCCCATGCACCTGCTGCTCGCTTGTCTGGCGTCTTCCGTGCCAAGAGTCTGGGCTGTGAAGGGGGCTATTTTTAGACTCTGTTATCCCCAGAATTATGTTGTGTCTGTTTTGCCCTGGTGCTTGGTACTGTTTTGCTGGAAAATGTCAGTCTGTCTCTCCACACTCAGGGGAAATGGGGACAAGGGGAACCCGTGCCCTGGAGGCGGAGGGTGTCAGTCCAGGGTCAGAGAACCTCCTCTGATTACTCCTCCCCAGGGACCTCTGCTCTGTCCATGGCAGGAGACATTGACCAGGAGGGCCTTACAGGAAGTTCAGGCACCTCCCAGCCAGAGGAGCCAGGGATTGGAGGGCGGCTAGAGTTCCAGACTGTAGGCCCTATGTGTTTTCCCACTGCCCTGCAAGTAGGGCCTGGCCTGGAGGAGGTTTATGTAATGAATTCTTGTCACTGAGAATTCAGACTTGGTCTCAGGGCACAGAAGCACGGCTCTCCTACGACCCTGGCTGAAGCGGGAGCTTGTGGTCCACTCAGACCCCTACATCTCCTGGAGCCCCACCCTTGGCAAGAGGGAATCCTGTGTGTTCCTGCTGCTTCTTGAAGCCTGTGATGAGGCCCTGACTGGGGTTTGTCCCTTCAGCACATGCAGGTGAGCCCACTGCTGTGTGGGGCTCCCTGTCAAGAACAGACAGGGTGGGGGCACCTGCAGGGTAGGCAGGGGCTGGGCTTCTGAGTCCTTCCTTGGGCTGGAGGTAGGCACCTGTGGGAAGAACAGACATGCAACGAGGCTCTCAGCTGGGGCGGGGAGGGCACACACCTGAGGATTTGGGGCAGGGCCCACCCAGGACTCAGACCAGGACACCGCTCCTCAAATCGGAGCCCCTTCACCGCCTCCAAGGCCCTTTCCTGCCCCTCCCCTCTGCCTTGCGGGCAGCCGGCACACCGGGTTCCTGAGGCTCTCCCTGATCACACATCCCCCCATGAACCTCACCCACGGACCGAGTGCCTCCATCATGTGCAGGCCATGTTTGCGCTGCCTCCTCCAGGAAGCTCACCATGGTGCTTGCTCTCATCTAGCAAGTCAGCCTTGGACAAAAAACCCACATCACAGCCTTATCAGACCCTGCAAGTGTCCCCACCCGAAGCACAGGAGGGAGCCCCCAGGTGGGCACCTGAGACCCCCCAAAGCCAGCTAACACCTCCCACCTCTCAGGACACTCCGCCAACACACCCAGCCCCTTGCCCCAGCACGGACTCCGTTGCCCCGTGCGGGCCTGTCCTCTGCGGGCAGTGCGGCTCTGCAGCAGCGCTAGCCAGCACCCCGTGTGAGCACCCGGCACGCCCTCTCAGTCCGGCTGGTCGCCCTCCCTGGCGATGTCTCCCTGGATGCGCATTTTTGAAGTTGTTGTTCTTTATTTAAATAGTGTCTCTCTGCATTTCTACTCCTCTCCCCTCCCCCACCATCCAGGTGTTGCTATGGGAACCAGGCTGTGGCTCCCACAGCCTCCTTGATGGATGAGTTTCAGGGGCACCTGTGTGTGTATGTGTTTGTGTGTGTGTGCATGTATGTGTGAACGGCAGGGTGTGTGTGTGTGTGTGTGTGTGTGTGTGTATGAATGTGGGTGGTGGGGGTGTGTGTGTGAATGTGTGCTGGGGTGTGTGTGCGTGGTCGGGTGGGCGGGGGCCTGTAAGGGCCTGGGTTTCACAGCAGGAGAGGGCGACTGTCACTAGAAGCCCCCCTCCTTGTGTTAGTCCCGCATCCCCACTGGGGATGCAATCTCAGCTCTGGCCCCTTCCCTTCCTCCCCACCTGGGTTGTCTGCGTGTGGCCCCAGTGGACGTCAGCCTGGCCGTCCATGTCCAGGAAGGCCCCGTGTAGCCGCCCCTCCCTTCACTCCCCTCTGACCTGGGGCAGAGCGTGCCCCCCTGGCTGGACCCCCTCTCTTCCCACTGGCTTCAGGAGCCCCGTCACTGTGTGGGGCCTTGTCTGCCTGCAGTAACAGGGTTGCAGGCTATGGATGTGATGGTCAGACTCCGTGCCGTGCAGCTGGCCCAACTCCCCACAGACCTGCTGGGTACAAGTCCTTGCCACGCTGCCTGCTGGGCTCACCTCCTCCCCCCATGCTATCAGATTGCCGGAGTCCTTCCTGGCGGTTCTCTGGAGAGCAGGGGGGAGGGGAGCCCGGAGAGTGTCTCCCAGGGTGGGGGCGGCTCTGGGCTCTGTGCCCAGCGCTGGCAGCGCCCACCCATTCGGCTTCCCGCCCCCCTGGGAGCTCCGCTTGGAGTCCCCGAGAGCCGTGGGTGGGAGAGGACAGCCGCAGGTGCAGGGCCTTCCTGAAGCCGGTGCACGCTGCCTGCCTGCCCCCCGCCCTCCCCTCGGGGCAGGGTGCTTGGGGGTGGGGTGTAGCACTGGGGGGCAGCTCAGGGAAGCCAGGAAGTAGAGGGGCTCTTATCCCGTGGCACAGCAAGAGGCCCCAGCAGAGCAGCTGCTCAGGGAGAGGTCTGACCCCCACCATGCCCATGAGTCACGTCTCCTTCAGGCTGTGAACACAGGCAAGGGCTATCAGGCCACACCTGCCCAGGGCTGGAATACTGCCTTTGCTGGGTAATAAAGGGGATATTTGGGATTAAATAAAATGTATGATTAAAATTAATTTCATCTCTTTATTTTTTATCGTGCCTAGTAGAAGAATTTAAGTCACTTCTGTGGCTCACTTGATTTCTGTTACATGGTGCTTTTGGCCGTGCCAGGGGAGGGAGGCCATGGGACCCAAGGGTGGGGATGGGGCAGGAGCCCTCGGGGGAGGGGGAGGCTTGCTGCTCTTGGCGAGACCACCCCCACCCCAAGGGGCCCCTCCCCGCCCAGGCCCAAGCATCCTCCCCTGCTAGGGCTCTCAGCCGCCACGGGGGTTGTCTCCTGCCCCAGACATCCAGAGACACCTGTCATGGCCACCCCATCCCTCAGAGCTTGGATTAAAGATGGAGGTTCTTGAGCTTTGCCCGTGGGCTGCCCAAGGGCAGGAGGAGGGCACCTGAATTTCTAACAGGCTTCCCACATATTAAAGTGGAGCTAATCAGAGCCAAGGCTCTCAGGGGCCTGCCCTTTCCCTTCCCTACACAGGGACCCCCCCCACCCCCACCCCACGGTCTGCATGCACAGCCTGATGGGTAGTCCAGTTGGCCTCAGGGGAATGGCCTGGGTGGTGTGGCCCTGTTGTTCCCCTGAGACCCCCTCTTCCACCAAGAGGGGCTCAACGGCAAATGCCTATAGTGCCCACGCCGGGATGGTGGTCCAAGGAGGTGCCCCCGGCGTCTGACTAGGGAGACTCCAGAAAGGGAGTAGGTCCTGCCAGGGGTCTCTGGGCCCAGCCCACAGAACAGACCTCTGCTCATGGCCTCCTTTTTCCCCAAGCCTTTGACCCCAGGGCTTGGTAATGCTGGTGTCCAGAGGTCTGTGTGGGGGCTCTGCCACCTGTCCTGTGGGGGGTTTCCTAACCCAATGCCTTGGGACCTTCCCCCAAGATGTTAGCCTGTCTGCACCCCAGACTCGCTGTTCAGAGCACCCAGCCATGGGCCACCATGTCCACTGGTCTGGCCCCAGAAGACAAGTCCCGTCTTCCTGCCACACGGACTACCTTCCACTGAACCAGAGAGGAATTTCTACCCTTCCGGGTCCTCTGCCTTCCCACAGCTGGGAGCTACTTGTCCACTCTGCTGGCTGCAGAAAACACACCTTGCAGCAACAATCCTTGTCCACAGTGGGCACATTAAGTACAGTGAGTGCTGGCCGCCCCATCTACCTGGAAGCTCACTTCAGCATTTCTGTGTGGTTCTCCGAGTTTTCCTTTGAACTGGTTCCAACACTTTACCAGCTTGTGCGTCAGTGAGGTCAATACCAGCTCTGGCAGGCATGCAGTTTGGAGTTGGCCAGAGGACCAGAGCAAGTGCTTCCCTGCCTGCCGATTCCCCTGAAGCCCCGGGCTTTTGCCCCTTTGCACCCCCTGGTGCTCACCGTCAGGGGTGGGCATGGGACTGGGTACCCCCACCAGACTGCCGCTCTGGGATTAGCCAGGCCTTCCTAGCCCTCCATGCGGCCCCGCACCAGTGTTTCCTCTGGCTGTACTCCCTCTGGACGTCCCCCTTTCTCCAAAGGGCCTTTACTTCCATTACACATCTCCTGGGACACCTGTGCCCAACTGGCGCTGTGGCTGTGTTATGATGTTTATTCTCTTTCCTTGGCTCGGTCCTGCGCCTCCTACCACTTCATTTTATGAAGCTAGTGTTACCCTAATAACAAAGCTAGACAGAGATAGTACAAAAGGAAAGAAAAGGGAAGAAAGCTACAGACCAGTGCCTATCATGAATATAGGTGTAGAAGTCCCTAACAAAATAGTAGCAAATAGAAATCAGTAGCATATAAAAATAAATGATTATATACTGCACCTGAGCGAGGCAAGCCTGGCTCAGGAGTTGCAGAATCAAGCAATGTAATTCACCATATTAACAGACTAGGGAAGAAAAATCACACAATCATGTCAATTGATGCTGAAAAAATATTTGAGGAAATTCAACACTCAAGTCATGACAAATCTCTCAGAAAGATAGGAATAGAGGGGAGCTCTGTTAATGTGATAAAGAACATCTACAAAACACTTGAAGGTAACATGATACCACTGGTGAAAGACCAAATGTTTTCTTCTGAAGATCAGGAAACTGGAAGTTCTATCTACTGAAAAGGCAAACAAACAAACAAACAAAAATAATAATAATTAAAAGGCATACACATTGAAAGGAAGAAATCAAACTTGCCCTATTTGCAGATGACATGATTGTCTTTGTGTAAAATCCCAAGAAATCTACCCCAAAACCTCCTAGAGCTAATAAGTGAGTTCAAAAAAGATTGCAGGACACAAGATCAACACACAAAAATCAACTGTATATTTCTTTATAGTAGCACCGCACACGTGGAAACAGTAACTGAGATACAATACCACTTATAATTGCTGGAAAAAGTGGAAATACTAGGGTGCAAATTTAACGCAACATGTTCAGGACTCGTTACTGTAACTGCAAAAGACTGGTGACATGAAAGAAGCTCTGATGTAAATGGAGAGACATACCATATTCAAGGATTGGACAGTTCAACATTGTAAAGATGTCAATTCTCCTCAAATTTATATACAGGTTTAAGGCAATTCCTATCAAAATTCCAGCAAGAGTTTTTGTAGATATAGACAATATTACTCTAAAATTTATATGGAAGGGCAAAGGAACTAGAATTGCTAAAACGTTTTTGAAAAAGAATAAAGTGGGAGGAATCAATCTCCCCGATTTCAAAGCTTATCAAATGCTACAGCAATCAAGGCTGTGTGGTATTGGCAGCAAGACGGATGGATGGGTTAGTGGGACAGAATGGGATCCAGGCATAGACCCCCATGCAGTCCAGCTTGGTTCTGCCTGGATGTCAAGGGGAAAGACCAGTGGGCACCCAACACAGCTGGAATCCTCCCCTCTGCCCCACTTTCAGGAGCCCATGACCCTTTCCTGTACAGGCAGCCCCTCCTGGAAGCCCGTATCCTTGGTTGAATGCCCTGGGGGAGAGGGTGCGGAGGACAGGAATGGGGCAGGCATGGAGGCTGGGTTCGGCAGCACATGCCTGATGCCCGCGGATGGGCGAGTGGGTCTGTCATTTTCCCACCATTCCTGCATTTGAATGTGAACAGACCTCCTTTAGAATTCCTCTATTGGGTTCACCTGGGGGACTGTCGTCCTTGCTGAGCACACGTCCCTGTCCGATGTCCTCTCTGGCTAGT
This sequence comes from Smutsia gigantea, assembly GCA_032199065.1. Classification (NCBI taxonomy): domain Eukaryota; kingdom Metazoa; phylum Chordata; class Mammalia; order Pholidota; family Manidae; genus Smutsia; species Smutsia gigantea. Next base: position 17,869 of record JAVSCE010016564.1, read on the forward strand.
GGTCACTTTTCTGGAGGCTCTGCTAGGGCCTCCCGTGCCCACCCCGACTCCATCCAGGGGAGGGTCTCAGAAAGGCATGTCTTCGAAACTCCTATTGCTGCGGGAGAGTGGGCATCCTTCACTGCCACTGCCGTTGATGGGTGATCTGGAATTTCATATGACGCACAGCCTGCCTTCCTCCCTGCCTCACAGATACGCCTGAAGAGATAATGAGTACCGCAGGCTTGGAGGTGACCAACCAAAGGCTGGGGGGCTCTGGGCCAGGGGCGCTGTGGAGGGACTCCTGTCAAGGGGGCGGGGCGTTGCGGTGAAAGCCACCTCCGGGCCTGAGGTTCAGGGAGCTGCGGTAACCTCTGCCAAAGCGAGCCGGTCATTTCCGGGCACCTGCTGATAGGTGGGGATGATTCTGCTGCAGAGAGGTGGCCAAGCAAAAGGCGAAGGAATCATCAGGTGACTTTCAAGCCCTGGGAGATGGAGGGCGTGGGAGTGTTCCCCCAGAGGAAATACCCATTTCCTCACCCACCCCTTCCTCCTACAGCTGTCACCACGGCGGTCCTCAGCGGAGCCGCACTGCCTCTGCGGCTGGCCAGACTTGTGAATTATTTATGGGGAAGCAATGAAACACAGCTGCCCTGATACATTGTTAATGACAACACTCCCCTACATTGGTGTCTGGGAGTCCACTTGGCTGTTGCTGAGGCTTAGGGGGGCAGAGGCTAGCAATGGGCTCCCAGAAGTCTGAGGAGTTGCTCCCCGGCGTTACCTGGCCTATAGAGAGCTCTCGTGTGGGTGGTCCCTGTGTGCCGTCCGTGTCTGTGTAGGTGGTGGGGGCCCAAAGGTGACTTGAGGGGCTCACCATCAAGTGGGCGGACCAGCCAGGCCGGCCAGCACAGTGTGTGGAGGTGTTAAGCGGTCACTGGATGCGGTGCTGGGGAGCCAGTGAGGAGGGTGGTCAGGCAGTGAAGTGCGGAAAAGAGGGGTCCCCAAGGAATCATCGAAGAGCCAGTCCGCCTGCCCAGACCCCGCCAGCTGTCTGCTCAGCACCCAGGTCTCCCATCTTCCCCGCTGGAGCATGGATGTCTGAGGTGGCCATGTGGCCCTTCCCAGAATCTCTAGTTGTGTGGCCCATTGGTTGCCAATGAGGACTAAAAGGTCCCCGGGGCAAGGCTTCCAGGAAACCTCTCGGTTTCAGCTGACACAGACTCTTTTACCCTTTTTGCTGCCTGCCGTGGTGATGTGATGGTTGAGGGCAAAGTGGCCATCTTGGAAGCAAGAGGAATTTTAAAGAATTCCCCTATTGAGAAAGCAGAAGGAGGCAGGATCCTTGGTGGACCATGGGGTTTCCAAACCAGCTCTGGGCTGCCCACTCCAGACTTCTGATTATAAGAGAAGATACCCACTTATTTGAGCACAACAACTGGGTCGGGGGCAGCTTCAGCTGCGTGGAATTTGAACGGGAGCAGACACAGCCGGAGCTCCTTGCAGCACCCTCTCTGCCACGTCTAAACCGCTGCAGCGACAGTCAGCCTCCCTCTTTCTTCCTTGCTCAGGGCAGCCTCCAAAGGGCAGGGCTGGACCTGCTGGTGTGGCTTGGACGTGTGGAGGAGTCAAGGCCCCAGGGGCAGCCCATGGCTGGCCATGTCCCTGAGTGCCCCGGCTGTCCATGGCCACCAGCTCCTGTCATCCTGTGGGCTCTTGCTCTGTGCCTGACAAGGAGCCAGCTCAGGGTGCCAAGTCTCCTTCCGGGGGGATGGCCAGCGGCTGGCCAGCAGCCAAGAGGCAGGTCCTGCCCCAAGCCCTGCTCTGACGTGTGGCCAGTGGACCCCAAGGAATAATGGGCTGAGGCCTCGGCTGGCCAGGCTGGTGGGGGAGGTGGGGATCCTGAGGGAGGAGGTTGGGGAGGTCTTGGAGGGGGGCTTTAGTACAGGTTTCCTGGGGGTGCTGATGGCAGAGGCGGACTTGGAGGGCAGCTGCCTGAGGGCAGCTCAGGGGCCCAGAGGAGACCAGCCCCTGCCTCTCTGATTTGGCCAGGCAGGGAAGCCCACATCTTCTGGGGCAAAGGCAGGTCTGGGCCCATGGAGGGGAGTGCAAAGGGGGCCTGTGTCCTGCTCCATCTCTTGGGGACACAGAGCCGAGGCTGGGACTCCCCTTCACAGAGGCAGCAGGATGGAAGGGTCACCCCAGAGTGAGCAGGAAACCGGCTGGGCGTGTGCTGGAGCAGGGGGCACCCCACACGCACGCATGCCACCCACGGGGCCCCCACAGCATCCTGTCCGATGCTCCCTTTCAGAGTCTGACCCTGCAAGTCGATCACTTCCCCGCCTGACTGCCCTTCCCCCGTGGAGGAAGGGGTCTAGGTCTGCAGACAGTCAAGCTGCTGCTGCTCAGCTGTGGCCACAGGCATCTGCAGCCCTGTGGGACAGGAGGAAGGGAGCCCGGCCTGTGCTTCCTCCTGGGAGTGGGGTCTCTCTGCCCCTCAACGAGCTGCTTCTCTGCATCAGCAGAGTGAGGGGGACCCAGCGACCCCCTGGCTGCAGGGGACATGCAGGCTGTGGGGGCTCCAGCCACTAGCCTCTGGGGTGTTGGTTGAGGTCTCCCTGGTTCACCCCAGGGCCCCGGGCCCTGAGAGGTGATGAGAAGGCAAGGCCTGGCCCTGGGTGTGTGCTAGAGGCCTGTGCCAAGCCGGAGGGCCGGTGGGCAGGGCAGGCCTCGGGGCTGGGGGCTGGGGGGCTCTGAGGTGGAGGGCCCAGGGCCCGTCCATGTCCACTCCCTGAGCCAAACTTGCTCCTGAGTCTCCTCCTAGGGTCAGGCCTGGCCTCCAGCCACCATGCACAAACCAGCTCCCCTCCTTCTCACCCACCATGCACTCACTCACTCAGTCCAGTGGCACCCTGTGTGAGACACTGTGAGATGAAGAGGACTACACAGAACGCACATGTGGCCACGTGGGTGAGGAAGTCAAAGTGGGGGGCCTGGCCAGCGTCCTCTCATTCGGCTCTGCCAGCTCCGGCGCTGACCCAATGGCCAATGAAGACACAGGCTGGTGGCGGGTGCCGCTCAGGGATCCCTGGCCCCAGGAGACTGAGCTGCCCCCTCCCTGGACTCCCTCTCCCTCCTGGGGTTGGGCCCCGCTTCCTGCCTGCCAGCGCCCCTAGCAACAGCGTTGGAGGCCGTCCTCGGCCTGCTGCGGGGAGTGGTCCCACGAGTGGGCTGCTGACCTCACCGAGCACCTGCCGTATGCCAGGCCTTCCCAGGTGTGCCCGGCCACCTGCCACGCAGCTCCTCTGTGTCCCAGATCCGCTTTTCCAGGACCAGCACAGAGGCTGCTGCATGCGGGTCGTTAGCTGGTGAGCCTTGGGACCAGCCCGGGCTGCCCCCAGCATCCAGCCCCAGAGCCGGGTGGGGCTCTTTCCGATGGGCTCCGGTTGTTAGATAGGCTGCACAGGGGCCCTGGTGGACAGTAGAGGGGTGTCTCTGGGTGTGGGGACAGCGGTGTGGAGACCTGTGCTGCCCTGCTTCCAGCCAGCAGCCTGTGTCCCCCTGCGGCCCGCTCACCCCTTTGCTTCTCCTGCCCTGTCTTTGGCCAAGTTCCCCCTCTTTCTACTAGACTCTGGTCCCATCATTTGGCCTGTGGTGGGGGCCCATCTGGGACCCTGGAAATGGCAGGGAATGGCATGAAAAGGGAGGCGCTGTGGTCCATTCTTAGGGTGTACGTCCTAGACCAGCCAGAGGTGACTGGCAAGGGGGTTCCCGAGACCACAGCCATCGGCTTTTGGTGTGTGACCAGAGGCCTGGCTCTGCTGCCTTGGCGAGGGTCCTGGGCCATTGTGGCAGCCAGGCCGTGAGCCCCTCGAGGCAGCTGCCCCTTTGACCACTGTGCTTTGCGTGCCCAACCCTGGGCCCAGTCTGTCCTGGGGGCTTACTTTATATTTTTTGAGGGAAGGGAGAGAGGGAGGGAGGGAGGGGAGGGAGGGAGGGGAGGGAGGGAAGGGAGGGAGGGGAGGGAGGGAAGGGAGGGAGGGAGGGAGGGAGGGAGGGAGGCAAAGCTGGTGATGTTGCCTCCTGCCTAGACCCCTCACGGACACTCCTTGGTGCTGAGGCTGAGATCGGCACCTCGAGGCCTGGCCTTGGCTGGCCAGCCCTCCCTCCTGCCTCCCGGACTGCTGGCCTTTGCCCAGTTCCTGAAGGCCCCAGGCCCCTGTGCCCCCCAGAGCTATGCCCACGCAGTTCTTTCTGCCTGGAATTCCTGCCTCCCTGTGCACAGCCTGTTTCTTCCCGCTTCCAGCCAAATGGCACCACCTCAGACACCATTCCCCCGGTGCCCAGTCTGAGGACGGTGGCCCCTCACAGCCCCCAAGCCTCCCAGTCCAGGGTAATGCTGGGCACCTCTCCTTCTCATTTCGATCCAAGTTTCTGCGCCATGCACCTGGTGTTGTTCAGGTGCATCACAGTCATATGCAGCAGGTGCCGTTTTACAGGTGGGGAAACTGAGTCACACAGGGGCTCAGGCATCACCCACGGCCCACAGTGCATGGTGGAGGAGCAGATGTGAGCCCAAGCTCCAAGCAGGAGAGGCCTGTGGGGTTTAGCCGCCATTGGGCTGACGACAGGAGCAGCCCTGGCTCAGGGTCGCTTGGCTGCGGGCAACTGGAAGTCTCTGACCTCCATGGGCCATGGCCCGGATGGAGTGTCCCCCAAGCCCCGCCCTCCCGGGCCCCATCTGGCCCCACTGCTAGGCTGCAGGCCCAGCCCTGGTGTGTTTGGGAGGGGGGACAGGAGGCCCAGGAAGAACAGGGTGGAGGAGACCGCAGGTGGGCAAGGGGGGAGGAGGGGAGCTTCCCGGCTCTGTGGACTCCGACGCAGGGCCAGTGAGCCTGAGGGGCAGAGGACCGGGCGGGAGGGGACACTGTCAGGCCGAGCTGCCAGGGGGCTCTGGCAGAGCCCGAAACTGGGTACACGGTCTCAGGGGTGGTGACACAACCCCAGGGGCTGTCTTCCTGTGGCTGAGACCCTGCTCCCAGCCTGGACCCCACCAGTGACCGCTGATGACCAGCTGAAGGAAGCGAGCCCCCGAGGCTTCAGCCCGCTTGGCCTCCCCTGGCCTCCTGGTGGGCAGGTGCCCCAGTGCACCGGCCTCTCCAGCCTCAGCCCACCGGCCTCTGCACTGCCCGGACACATCAGAGGGCAGCCTGCCGCCAGGTCAAGCCTGTGCCCCAAGCCTTGCATTTCCAAAGCGCACCAGCCCACCTCCCCTGCCACATGGTGCCCCAGGTACCCACCCCCGCCGGCCCCTGCGGCCACACTGTGCCCTAAGAACTGTGGCCTCTCGGCTCCATGCCCTGGGATGCCTTTCATTTTCTCACCATCTGGAAAACACCCCTCTGGACGCCGAGGCCCGGCTCTGATGGCCCTTCCTTTGGCCTGCCCCGATTCTCCCCGGCAGAAACTGTTTCCACGGGGCATGTGCTTTGTGCATGGCCAATGCCCTGTGAGTCTGTCTCCCTGCCAGGCCGTGGGCCCTGGGGACACAGACTGCCGTGGTCCCATCGCTCCCCCCGTTCCCAAGCTGATGGGGGAAAGTACATTCTGGGCGCTCAGGGATCATATGTTGAAGATGTGACTGAGTCAGACGGTGGCCGGCTGTCGTGGGAGTCGCGGGCTGTCGGAAGAGCCTGTGTCTTTCCCATCCTGCCTCTTCCCACCAAAATGGGGTCCATCTGAACCTCAAGGCCTTTGCGCCTCCACCACCCTGCCCTCCTGGCTCCAGCCCCTGCACGGACCTCGGGTAGCAGGCGGCAAAGGAATCATGGGAAAGTTCTGGCCGAGACCCAGGGTGGTGGCAGGGCCTGCGCTGCCCGAGGGACGCTCGAGATAGGGTCCTGCCCCTGCTCTGCTGTCCACAGGGAAACCCAAATCCGCATGTGCCTGATTCTGGGTTCCCAGCCCTAGTGGTGATGGTACATGCCGGGGACCCCAGAACAAAATCTGGGGTGGGGCAAAGGGTGGCGGGCTGTCTGGGGGCTGCACCCCTCCCAGCTTGTCCCCCAGGGGATGCCAGCACCTCACCCTGGGCCCCTCAGCCCCTGCCATCTGCCCTGTCCCCTCATGAGCACCTTGACCTCCGCGGGGTGTGGCCCGGCTTGTCCCCACCCCTCAGGCTGGTGTCCTGCCATGTTCATGCTGCCCCCGACCCCCACCCCTCACCGCAGCTGATGCTCCGTTCATCATCTCCCCCCCCCCAGCCAGGGCTTCTGGACTCCACTCCTAACACCTCCACCCTGCTGGGAGCCCACCCAGCCAGCTTCCTGCATCCACAAAGCCCCATTGCTAAGCTGTGCGCTGGGTTTCTTTCCCCAGCCCCCTCCTCCCGCTGTGCCCCACCTCCTGTTGTTAGTTCTACCCCCAAAGTCCCACCCTTGGCCCCTCCTGTCACATCACCCCCCTGAGAACACCCAGGGCCCTCTGTCCCTCTCCTGCCTCCTCCAGGAAGCCTTCCCACACTGTGCCTGGCCGTGTGCTTGCGCCATGGTGAGGGCTGTCCCTTCACTTCCCAGAACTTTGGATCATTTCTCTGGGCCCCAAACCAGAGTGCGTTGGCCACACAACAGGCGCCTGTCTTAAGAACTAGCCTTACGCCCTGGCAGGGCCTCACATGTGACCCCACTGGAGGCGGACTCGGCCTGCTCCTTCCCCTGCGTCCACCCCCCCACCAGGGCCTCCCCTACTCCTCAGGAAACAGGCCTGCCCACCTGCCACCCAGGGGGTCCCCAGCCCCACTGAGGCCTAGATTCCCCTAGCTCTCCTCTCTGCCTCCCTCCTGAAGTGAGCGCCCCCCACCCCACTGAAGAGCTGTAGGGGGTGGGGCCTGGCCTCGCCCTCCGCGCTCTCGCCTTGGGGTGGGGACTGCAGCCTGTGGGACAGTCCCTGACTGCTGTCAGCCCCCTGCTCAGCATCTGGGTTGGGCACCTTGATTCAGACCCTCCGCTTCTGCACTGGTCCTGGGCAACTGGCTTTGCCCTCGAAGTGGCCGCCGCCTTAGGCCTGGCTCACCCATGGCCCTTGTGCTCAGAGCTTCAGAGCAGAGGTCACCTGTGTGTCCCCAGGCCCCATGGCCCGGGGACCGTCCATCACCATGGAGATCGCACCTACCTCCAGGAGGCCCAGGGGCTGAGGCCCCAGTTCAGGTTTGGGGCCACGGCTCCTCCAAGGTCACTTCACCCCAGTGTGGCCTGGGAGTCCAGCTCCACCCCACTGGGCTCTGTGCAGTGTTGAGAGTCTTTAAGCAAGTCCCCCCTTGACACCTCCAGGGCCAATTCTGGCCCCTCTTTTGGTGGCAAATGTGTGCCGCCGTGTCTGAAGGGTGTGCAAGGAGTGGGAAAACCCCTTGTGTGGCCTTACAGTGTCCTGTACCAGAGCCCGGGCTGGGCTGCATCGGGTCCTCTACCCTGCCCCCAACTACTGCTGGTGCCCCGCTCCCCGCCAAACACCCTCCCGAGGTCAGGGAGCAGAGGGGCTGCAAGCCTGCCCTTGGACACATGTGGAGAGAGCAGAGGGAGGTCCCGGAAGTAGCCCTGGGCTGGCCCTGTCCCTTCCCAGGGAATGCCATGACCAGGGCTTTCTGACCCAGGAGCCTGGCCCGCAGCCCCCTTTCTCCAGGGCCCTGGCCCCCTCCTCAGGGGCACTGTTGGCCTGGGGGTGCTGTGACTCTTTGGGGTTCACCCCTAGGTTCCTTGGGCCCAGATCCTTGCTGGTGGTTGTGGTGGCCAGGGTGGCCTGAGCCACTCTCCTCTCGGCTCCCCTGCTGACCAGCCTCTAGGCAGAGCCTCCTTGATCTCTGGGCTTCGCCCCCCAAGTTTGTGCACAGCAGGAGGGGACCCTCCTTTACCTCAACATTTTGCAGCCCCGAGATCTCCTCTGCCTCGAGGAACAGAGAGCCAGAGCCCACCATTCAGGCCCCAAAGCTGCCCAGATGCCAGAGGACCGTGACGCTCCCCTTCGGGAGAGCCCTTCCCACGCCGAGGAGAAAACTCTCCAAACAAAACCGACCTGTCAGGGAGCAGAGGGCGGGGGATGCACCCGGCTGGTGGAGCCGCACAGCCCAGGCTGGGGTGGGGGGCCCCTGGCCTGCCCAGGCTGGAGATGGCTTTGGCTCACAGAGCCCCTGGTCTGGGAGGAGGATCTGCGTGGGCTGGGGGCTCAGGTTCCCCAGAGGCCCCTCCCAGGGGGGCAGTGGGCCGGGATGGCAGTTGGCTCCGCTCGCCACCGACGGCCCTCTGGTGGCTGTAACCTGTGAGGGAGGGTGCCCGGGTGGGCAGTGGCAGGCCTAGGGGGGTCGCCTCCCTGTGGCTGGACCTTTCCTGTTTTATTCTCTGGGCTCGCAGGACATGGCAGGGGCAGAGCCACCCTGGGTTGGGGACACACAACCCATTGGGCGCAAACCCACAAAATGAGCTCAGGAGCGCAGCCCGGTGGCGGTACTGGGGACTCACAGCCTCTCAGGCGACACACGCCCCCAAGGGGCTCCTGGTGGCAGGAGCTCTGAGGCCTGGCCAGGGGCCCGAGGCCGCCTTCCCGGTGGCCGCAGATCCTGCCCGTGGGCAGCTGCACAGACCCAGGCGGTTACTACTGAAAACCAGTCCTGGAAGTCAGATCACAAAATCACAAAACACAATGACAAGGTTTTGGGGAAAGGAAAGGAATAGTTGATTAATTTGCCTGCAAATGAGGGAGTGGCGGGCTGTCCTCCCGAAGCACCAGCAGGTGGGGCTTTTCCAGGGGAAACCAAGGGAGAGAGGCTGCGGTGCTCATGACCACAGACGCATAAAGTAGCCACCTGCTGGGATCCGAGCACACTCTTGGGCGATTCAGTCGCTTTTTGCTTTGCTTTTTGGTTCTGGGACAGGATGTCCTGGGTTCTACAAAATCAGGTTTCTGTGGTATCTCTCACCCTGACTCAGAAAACAGGGAAAACAGAGAGGGGCTGCCCCCGGGTAGTGGTTACCAGGTTTTGGGGCTACTTGAGCTCATTTTCCAGCTAACATCAGTGTTGGATTTTCAGCCCAGGGATTTCAGCATTCCTCTGTTACCAGGCGGCCCTGCCTCTGGGCCTGTCCGGGTTGGGGGCCCGGGAGGCAAAGTAGGCACAGGAGCTTTCTCGCCACATTGCAGACTGGGGTCCTTCCTGGCCTCAGACAGCCAAAGTCACGGCCATGCTTGCCTGGAGACCCCACCTGCTCTCAGCATCGGTCGGAGGATGGAATCCCAAGGACTGCGGTTTCCGGACTCGCTTCCCCAGGAGTCAAGGTCCCGGGGATCCCAGGCCAAGGACTCGCTTTACAGGGGTCTCTGAGGAGGTATTCACCCCTGGGGGAGCCGGGCACACCACAGGCCCTTCAAGGGGCTCCCCAGATGGTGGGGGACTGCCCCTGCAAACCGCTGGCCATTCCTCTGGACTGATTTGCTCACAGAAGGACGCCTCCCCATGGACCCCCGGCCCCCACCCTGCCTGCCTGCAGCTCTGGGCCTCTCCTGACGTCTAAACGACATTGGGAAGAGCACATGCATGACGGCTCCGGCAGGCGCGGACTCCCACCGGAGCTGCTCCGTCTCCCTGGGCTGGGGCCGGTGAGGGCCCTTGCTCCCAACCCTATGTACCCATAAATGTCCTCAAAATCTCCCTGGGTGTGGCTGTTCATTGCTGGGGCTTTCTCAGAGAATAATTCTTTGCTGTCCTGGTGGCGGCCAGCATCAGGTGGGACTGTCCAGGGCCTTGCGGCGTCCAGGCCAGCCTGAGGAGCCCCTGGGTGACCAGCGTGCGCAGGACACTGAAGAGAGTGTGCCCACAGACCCACGGTGGTGGCGTCCTGCCCCCACACCAGCCCTTCCCTGGCCAGACCAGAACCCCCCAGGCCCCAGAGGCCTGCTCCCTCCCTGCCTTCTCCTCAGGCTCCCCAAGGCCACCAGGCCCTCTGGACCCCAGAATCGAGGAGAGCCCCTCGCCACCTCCCGCTCCGTGATCAGCCCTGCCCACCCCAGGGCCTAAGGCAGGTGTGTTGTTGACTTTTCCCACCTTTTTAAAAAAACCTCACATCATCTTTGGCTTTAAATGGCTTTTTTTTTTTTCTGATAAGGCTATTCCAAGCTCACTGCAGATAAGCTGGGAATTTTTGAAAAAGGTACAGGAAAAAAAAATCACCCTAAATCCAGCACCTGGATATACTCTCAATTTTAAATTAGAATTGTATGATTTTTCATTCCCTGTGGGATCCTGAGTGACTTCCCGCGGCATTAAACAGCCTTCAGAGATGTGGCCTCTGAGCGCTGCCTGCTTTTCGGATGGTGTGGCTGTTTTAGACCTGGGAAGATTCTTGAGTAGTGTGTTTTTATGCATTTCTCATTTTCCAGTAGATCAAATTCCCAGAAGTAGGATTCCTGGTCAACTAGAGTGCCATGCTGGGGGTCTTCGCGGAGTTTCCCTGGGGGGCTGCTAACCTAGAACCTTCTACACAATCTGATCTTTACACGTGATTGATGTTTTTTACATGATTTCTTTGACTAGACTGGCGCTCACTTGAGTTGACTTTCAGCATCTGAGTCATTCTCCCGGCACCTGACCCATGTTTAGGGAGCGCGGGGAGTCTGGGGGCAGGCCTGGGGGGGGGCCCCAAATCGCAGCCGGGTCAGGGGCCCAGGGGATGGGGTGGCAACTAGCCGAGGGCATGGTCTGCCCCCTCTGGCCACTGCTGGAGATCCTGCCTCTGTCCCCATCCTGGGGCCTGTCCTCCCAGGACGCACCCGTCTCCATGGTAGCTGTACCCGGTGGTGGCTGCCAGTGTCCCCACTGGAGGTCCACCCGCCTGTCGCCCAGTGAGGAGCAAGAGATGGATCCTGGTGAGCAGGGTGGACCGGGGAACCCTGGAGGGGGCGCGGGCGGGGCCTCCTCAGTGGCCCACCAGGCCGGCTCCAGGCTGCGCTGCCTTTGTGTTCCATCACCGTTTCTGGGGACACCCCTTTCATCCCCCCCTTCTGGGACCCTCTCCTGACACTGCATGGAGGAGCAGGCAGTCAGAAAGTTCTGGAAGGGCTTCCAGTGATCCACCACAAACCGGAGCTGTGCCTCTGGAGCTTCATAGAGCAGGCAAGGTTTGCTTGGAAGCCCCGCTGTCCCCCATCCACCTTGCAGCACAATGGGGCCACAGTCATCCCTGCACCTAAGAAGAAATGGGGGTGCCCAGCAGTGAGGCCCTGGCATCCTCCCTCTGCACCACCCCTCCTGGTGGCCAGGGGCCTCCAGCCCTTGTGGGGGCAGGGAGGACCCCCATCTCCCATCTTGCTCTGGGGGCACAGACCCCCTCAAGAGCATTATAAACAGGCATTTCGAGCTCAGTATGGCTTTCAGCCAGCATGAACGAATGCGTGACGGGTGGGCAGACGGGGTCATGTGGGCAGCAAGGCTGAATAACCAGCCGCCTCGAGCCTGGGCTTGGCGCCAGCTTGGTGACGTGCCTCTGGGCATGTCAGCTGGGGGCTTCTGGGGCAGAACTTGTTCTTGCTGTCCTGACCCCGACCCCTGACCTTGTTTCCATTCCCACAGGACACTGCTTCCCAGCCTTTTTTTTTTCCCCACTCAGAGAAGTATTGGTTATCTGGTTGGGAGGGAAAAATTTTCCTCTGCCCTTCAACGCTCTTCTAGCTGACACAGATCAACAGGAGAGAAAACCAGAGCTTGATTACGTGCATACAGAGGCCCAGTAATGACTGAGACCCCGGAATAAATGACCAGGGCAGGCAGGTTTTGTACATTTCAGACAAGTAGATAATAAATCTGTGAGGAATCAATGGGACAAAGAAAACTTCTGTTCAGGAGCTTCAGTCAGCCAGGACTTCTCAACAGCATTTGGGCTAGGGTGTAAAAGTAAGAAGGTTCGTCTACGCAGCCTTCTCGGCTCTGAAGCGCTGGTCAGGGCGTTGGTCAGCTCCTGGTTCAGGGAGGACCCTGCTTTCTGGAGACAGAGTGGTCACAGTGTTCTCGCACTGGCTGTCTCTTCAGTGACTTTAATTAAAAATAAACATTATGCCAAGTGGTGCATTTCGGGGTGGCCTGGCCTGGACCCCTTCACTTGGTAAATGTGTTTGACGACTTGGAAACCTGTACTGACTATCATCATGAAGCTTCCTTCTTCTGCTCATGAGCGAGGAGCCCTGTTAACTAAATGGTCTGGAACATGCTTTTTATTTACACTGAGACCTGCTGGCAAATTATTTTTCAAAGACCAATTCCTGCAGCCGGCAGCCCGCAGGGCCTTCCTTCCTGCTCCTGGTCATCTTGCTCACGGAGTGAAAACTCCCCTCCCTGCCGTTTCAGTTTTTGCTCATTACTGGTGACGTGGCCATCTTTTCATTTACTTAATGGCCCTGGGACTGCTTAGGGGGGCCTGTCCACCCTCTGCCTGTGGGGTGCAGGCCCTTCCTGACTTCCTGTGTATGAACACTGACCCTTTGGGCTGGATGTTAACAAATATGTTTTCAGTGTTCACTGTTGGGTGATTTGCAGTGACCGTTCAGGCCCCATGTCCATGTCACGGACCCCAAAAGTGAGTTTTCCTTTGTGCCGTATTTAGGAAGCTCCTCTCCACCCTGGAACTTGTAGATCATAAACCCAGTCTGCTGGGCTGCGGCTTGGACATTCAAATGTCAGGACTCTTTACTACTTACCTTGGTTCAAGGAGTAGGTAGGGACCCAGATTAATTTTTTACCCCAAATGATGAGCAATTCCTTGAGCACCCCGTTCTCCTCTCTGGCCGACGTTTCCCAAACAGGCACATCCCCTTCCTGGGCTGGGTCTGGCAGGTGATGCACTCTGGACTATGTCCAGCACCCCATGCAGTGAGCCTGTCTCCTGCTCTGCATTGCCAGTTTCCTGGTTACTTTTACCCTTTCTCCAGCAGATGCATCGTAAAGACATGACTCTGGGCCAGTGTGATGTGGGGCCTGGCCAGGCAAGAGCCGAGGGGTCTGGGGCTTCTGCTGGGCACTCCCAGCACAGGGTTGCATGGGCCTTCTGCTTCTCTGTCCTCTGAAGAGCACACAGATGGGGTGATCTTGGGTGAGTCCCCAAGTCACAGCTCCCCAGTGGAGGAAGCGCTGGTCAGCAAGATCAGAGACATGTCAGCCTCGGAGAAGAGCCTGGCGCTGGAGGCAGCCCACCACTGCACCCAGGGGCACAGCCAGACAGGGCCTGAGAGAGCCTTGTGCCCCCAAAGACTGGTGAGACCACCCCGCTACCCTCTGCCACGCCAGGGCTCCCCTGCCCAGTGCCCATGCCGACCCTTGGTTCCTGCTGACCCTGGAGAAGGTCAGTGCCTGGGCAGGCTGCTCAGGGCTCCCATGTGAGCCAGCCCCAGGGCCAAGGAGGCTGTGACCGAGGCGGAGGCCTCTCCCCTCCCCCCAGACTGCCTTAACCTGAAGCTCTGAGTGCAAGGAGGTGCCGGAAAAGCATGGGGGTGTTGTCGCCACAAGGAAGCTCTGTTCATGTGTGGGGGGACACCCAGACCCCTGGGACCAGGCAGGGAGGGGCCAGGCGAGGGGCAGGGATGGGGCGCCCCTGGCTACCAGCAGCGGGCCTTCCCCTAAGTGCAGAGGCGCCACCAGTGACGGCATGAAATCAGGAAATGTGTCCTGTTCTCACTGCTCAGTGTGGAAACTGCTAATTTTCATCAAGAGAAAATAAAGGGGACGTGTGGAAAATCCTGAGTGTGGTCTCCTGGACCCATGTGAACTGTGGTTGGAATGCAGAGCCATGCCCCTCGGGGTGCCCGAGGCGAGTGGGCTGGAAGTTCAGTGGCTGGGCTGTCCATGCAGGCCTGCAGGGCAGCACACAGGGCTGGCTTGGCTGTGTCCAGGGGGCCTCCAGTCATGGATACTGAGGCCCTAGGCTCAGGCCCAGGGTAGATGCAGGGGCCACAAAGCTGAGAGCCCAGTCTCTGGCTGTAGCCCCAGCACCAGCAAGGCCACACTGCGGGTGAGCAGGGGGCCGCCGTGTCCTCCATGTGCCTCTGCAGCCCCACACAGACAGTGGGCACAGAGCCGGGGGTGGCCTGGGGCGGGCGCAGAACAGCTTCCCCAGCCTCCGGTCCCACTCACGCCACTGGCCTGGCAGCCCCTCTCCCTGCTCCCAGACCTTCCTCTCCCGCCTGTACAGGCTGGTCCTCAGAGGCTGTGCCAGCGTGGAGCTGGTGAGGAGGCGCCTGGCTGGCCTCCTAGAGCGGTCCCGCCAGTCATCCTGCCAGCGGGAGGTGGGTTGGCAGCCCTGGGCCCCCCCCCACTACTTCTTGGCTGTTGGCCGTCCCACCTGTCACATCGACTGTATCGACTGTGACACTCGTGGCCTCTGGCACTGCCGGTAAATGGGGCCAACGGTGCAGTACTGACCCGCAGGCACTGCGGGCCTCTGGTGGGGCTTTGTCCTGGCTCCATGCTGGCCTGACGGCCCCACAGAAGTGTGTGCCCTGCAGGGCATGGGTGGGCTTGCCTGCCTGGCTTTGTAGGGCACCCTGTAGAGGGGGGTGGGAGAGAACAGGCCATGTGTGGCTCTGCTGCACCGGGACCTCTCATGGGGTCCTCTGGCCCACAGGGCCTTGCGGTGGCCATGGGCATAGTGTCAGCCTCGCACCTGGAGGAGGTGTGGGCTGTGCTGGAGCCCTGAGGCCACACCAGATTCCTGAGATCTGCCTCCGTGTCCCCAGGCAGCCAGATAGGGAGGGCCCAGGGGCAGGAGGCAGGTGGACTGAACAGTGTCGCTTTCATGCTCTGGCCTCAGTTTGCTCGCTCGAGCCCTGGGGGTGACCCTTGCCTGACCCGTCTCCCAGAGGAGCTGGAGTGGGGGACTTGGGCCTTCCCTGTTCTTGCTGTGGCCAGGCAGACCTGAGCCTTGTCTCTATGGCCCCACACATGGGGTCCACACCTTCATTGGGGCTGATGGCCGTGGGGCCTGGCCCGACCTCAGGTGATGTGTGTGTGGCTCGGGTGCCTCCCTGGGAGCAGGCGCTGCCTGGAGAAGCAGGGGTGCCAGGGGGCTTCCTGGAGGAGGGCCTGGCCTGGGCCTGGGAGCTCGACCCTGAGCCTGTGCGCGGGCTGGCCGCTCCCTGTGAGCGCGCTCCCTCTGTGAGGTAGGCAGAGAGCCCCACAGCCCGCAGGCCCGCCCCGACTGTCCCCTCGCCCCCCGCAGCTGGACCCCAACATGCACTGGAAGTAGGTCGGCAGCCCCTCCCTGCTCTGCTATGAGCGGGAGCAGACCCTGCCCTGGGTGGGCAACGTCATCCCCAGGATGGTGCGCTACTCCTCCTGCAGCCCGGTGCGTGGGAGTGGGCACCCTGTGCGTGTGTGTGCGTGTGCACGGACGGACACCAGGTCACTGTCTCTGCATGTTTAGTTAGCAAGTCCCACCTCCTCGGCCTGTCAGGTGGATTTCACAGGTGACACCTGGAAAGCTGGGCCTGTTGGGGGATCAGTTATAAAAATGGGGTATATGGGCCATTTTGGGTGGAACCCGGAGTCTGAGGTTTCTATTGTCATGGTTTTGTATCTAAGAGATGGAAGAGCCTAATCCTAATCAGAGACTGACCTCTGACCCTGGTCACACGCTGACCCTGACCCTGACATGATCCGCATTCAGACCTCAGAATAATCTCTCAGACCAGGACTCTCACACAAATGCCACTGAATGTGAAAGGATGGGTCACTGCAAACGACCCCACGGAGGGCCTGTGGCCTCTTAAGCCAGCCAGAGTGTGCAGGGGCCTGTGCCGTGGGGCTGCGTGTGTGAGGCAGCTTTGGCTGTAGGTTCATGCCGTGCTCTGCGGCTGTCACGGTGTGTGTGCTGTCTGCTCCCCACGGGGGCCGCGCAGGCTGTGTGGTTGGGTTCCTGCACGACGGGTTGGTCTCTGACTCTGCCCGGACAGGACCATGTTCTAAAGACAAGCTTCCTGCCCGCTGCCATCCTGCTCGTGCAGACGCTCAGGCAGGAGAGCGGCACCGGGGGCCACAAGTTCATTCAGATCCCAGAGCTCACTCAGTGTCCCCTGGAGAGTGACCCCAAGCCTCCCCAGCAGGGCTTCAGGGACTGCAGCAGCCAGGGGCCAGGGGCAGGTCATCGCCAAGGCTCCTGCTTTGTCCTCCCAGGACGTGCTGCAGAAGGAGCCCAACTTCCTGGCCACCCTGTACCGGCAGAAGATCGTACTGGCTATCGTGGGGCTCAGGTACCTCTCCCTTGGGGGTCCAGGAATGGACACAGGCCAGGTCCTCTGAGGGTTGGGTGGGAGACATGTGAGAGATGACAGGGAATGAATGAGGCCTGAGGGCGGGGCTGG
Organism: Smutsia gigantea; assembly: GCA_032199065.1. Taxonomy (NCBI): domain Eukaryota; kingdom Metazoa; phylum Chordata; class Mammalia; order Pholidota; family Manidae; genus Smutsia; species Smutsia gigantea. The sequence goes on from JAVSCE010016564.1 coordinate 34,237, forward strand.
ACCAGGACTGACAGAGACTGAGCGAGCTGGGCTGGGGCCGCCTTCTGTCAGAGACAGGGTGATTTGCCTTGCTTCTTATCTAAGACAGGTTGTTAACCCCAGTCACACCCTGACCCTGACCCCGGTCACACACTGACCCTGACCCTGACCTTGGTCACACCCTGACCCTGACCCTAGTCACACACACACTGACCCTGACCCAGGTCACATCCTGACCTTGACCCTGGTCACACCCTGACCCTGACCCTGGTCGCACACACACTGACCCTGACCCTGACCCCAGTCATGCCCTGAGCCTGACCTTTTCCATAAGCTTCTCTCATTTGTGCGTGAGTCTCTCTCACTAAGTCTTGACCCTATCTACAGTGCTGACACTGACCCAGAATAACCTGTTTTCTCACAAATAAATAAATGTCCATTAACCTATGAGGAGTGAATAGCAGGATGACTCAAATGAGCTCCATTTTCTGCCCCTGCCAGCGGTCCAGACCCACTCCCACATGGTAGAGTGTGTAAGCCTCTCCCTGCCGGGGACCCGGGCAGCCAGGTCTCTCCTTCCAGGGACCATGGCTGTGTGCAAAAGTCTAGAATCTTCTGTGTCTCCTCCAGGAACCTGGGGCCTGGTCTCAAACCCATGGTCAAGTTCAAGATCTTGCAGGCCTGCCTGCAGAGCTTGTGAGCACTGCCCCCGATGGAGATGTTGAAGGGCAGCCTGCCTCCCATGGAGTCAGCCCCAGATGTCATGGTGACCACCCACGCCTGCCCTGTTCTCCTGTCCTTCTGGGCGGTGGGTCCTTCCTCTTCATGTGTGGGAGGGAAGGACGCTCTGGTCCACCTTGGATTTCATCCTGGCCTCACCACAGACTTGGTTTGACTTTGGAAAAGCTCTGGGTCTTTGGGTTCTGCTCCCTCAGTGGGGCTCTGGTCTCCACGTTGCTAATACTCTGTGAGATTCAGATGGGACCCTGGGGAGAAAGCATTCTGCTAGATGGGTGCCATCCGCTCACACAGCAGCACATGGGGTGTGGGCAGTGCCCGCCGGGTCTCTCATTACCCCAGGCTGTGGGCCTGCCCCACAGGGCATCTCCTTCCAGACCCTGCTCCCCACCTGGGATCCCACTCTCTGCTTGGAGCTGGGGCTCAGCGCACACATACCACTCATGTTGCCGGTGCCAAGTGCGCGCAGCGCCTGGTGCCCCGCCTGCACCGCTTGACGGGGGTCAGGAGGGGGCTCCCAGGAACGAAGGTGCGGCTCCTGCGCTGTTTCTCTTTGGTCTTCAGGTTCAGTTCTGCAGAAACAAAGCAGAACAGGCAAAACCCTCCTCCCCACGAGCTTGTGAGAAGCACCCGAGTGACAGGCAAGACGCACATGCTTGCGCCTAGGCCCACGTTAGAAATGGCAGGCGGGGGCAAGCAGGGACCCGCGGTGTGCGTCTTAGGCTGGGCTCCCTGCGAGCAGGTTGTGAGCCAGGATCACGTGGACGGTTTATTGGGGTGCACTCTCACGGGAGGCCGCCTGATGGGGAGAAGCCCGGGTGGGGTCCAGGAGAAGGGGCCCACTGTGCAGTTGTAAGGGAGGGCTCCTGTGGGGAGCTCTCGCTCTGGGGACGCTCAACCAGGACATGGCCCAGCTACTGCAGTGGCTGGGGGCTGGCCTTGGACCGCGCTGTGTAAGGCGAGGTGCGAGCGGTCAGCAGCCGGGAGTGGGTGTGTGGGTCTGACCGGCAGACCCGGGAGGGAGGGTCTGGCTTTCTTAGGGCATCAGAGGCAGGGCCACAGCACACAGCACAGTGAGGTGTCACCAGCAGACAAATTGTCCAAAGCCTGCCACATGAGAGCATATTGCTCTGACCTGTAACTGTGAAACTAGCCCCGAAACCAAGGTAAGAGCAGACCTGTTACCCTTGTGCCGCAGCGCAGCCCCCGTCACCCCTTTCCACAGACACTGCCATCTGAGCGCTGTCACTACAGGGCACCACTATATAATCACTGCATATGTTTTGTCACTATATATTTTGCATTTTGTAGAATCGTCTATAAATGGAATCACATGGTGTATACTTACCATTGTCTGGATTCCTTTTACTCAGCAGATACTGAAATTCTTCTAAATTGTTGCTAAAAGGTATCCATAGCTCACCCTTTTTATTGCTGACTAGTATTTGATTTCACGGATTCACCCCCAGTTGTCGATCACTCACTGGGTTGATGGGCCTCGGGGTCGTTTCCAGTTTTCGGCCATTACGATGTAAGCTGCTACATGCGGGTCTTGGTATAGACATGTGGTTTAACTTTGTGGGGTAAACACCAGGAGTGGGATGGCTCCTAAGGGTCGTAAGGTAGGTGATGTTTAACTCTCTGACTCGCCAAACTGTCTTCCAAACTGGCTGTGCCACATGGGCCCACCAGCAGCGTGAGCCTGGCCTCTCCACAGTCCGGCCAGCGCGAGGCTGCCGGTGGGTGTGGGGGCATCTCGTTGGCTCCTTTCCGAGGTGTGCAGCATCTTCCGACGTGCTTTGACCACCCTTTTGTCTTCTTTGGTTCCTGACTTCTAAGTGTGCCGTCCATTTGGTTTATCAAGTAGCCTTCAGAGCTCCCTTTACAGCCTCAACATGAGCCCTTTCTCAGACGTGTGAGGTGAACACACCTCCAGCTAATTAGTGGCTTGTCTTTGTGTTGTCTTAATCATCTCTTCTGAAAAGCAGAAATCCTTAATTTTGAGGAAGTCCAATTTATCTGTTTTTTTTTTCTTTTGTGGATTGTATCTTGGGTATTGAACTGGGGACATATTTGCTTAACCCAAGGTCATAAAGGTTTTCGCCTAGTTTTCTTCTAGACATATTGTAGAGTAGGTTTTGCACTTAGGTCCACGATCTGTTTTGAGTTCATTTTTATATGGTGTATCGCATGGACTGAAGTTAAGTTTCTTGCGTACAGATCCCTGTGGTTGTTTCAGGACCACTTGCTGGGAAGTCCTTCCTCTCTACTGGATTACCTTTGTACTTCTGTCAAAAACCAGTTGACCATGAATCTGGTTCCTTTTCTGGTCTCTTTATTCTGTCCCCCTGATGTATTTATCTGCCTTTATGCCACATTGTCTTGCTTACAGTAGCTTTATGATAAATCTTGAACTCAAGTAGTGTAAGTCTTCCAACTTTGTTCTTTTTTTCCAAGTGGTTTCTGCTGTTTTGAGTTCTTTGCATTTCCCTATGTTATAGAATCAGTAGGTCACCTTCTACTAAACAGCACACTGGGATTTGGGGATTAAATAAAATCTATAGATCGATTTGGAAATAACTGACATCTTAACCTTGTTGTATTCTGACCTATGACCTCAATCTCTCTCTCCATTTAAGCAGGTCTTTGCAGGCCTCTGAGTGCATCTGGAGCGTCTTCTGTCAGCTTCTGTCCTGTGTATTTCATACGTTTGTGGTGCTGTTGCTATTCGGATTTCCAATCGTTCATGCTGACATGCATACAGAACTATCTTCACTCATTCATCCTTTTCTTTAGAGTCTAATTTGCCATTCATCCTTTGGGCATTTTTCTATCTTACATTGTGGTTCTCACCTCTAAAAGTTCCTTGGATAATTTTGTGTCTTCCATGTCTCTCCCATAGTCATCTTCTCTCCAGTGTATTGACAGAGGGGACTTTAGAGTGGGCGCCAAGCACTGTAGTGGAAATGTGTCCCATGCTGGATATGTTTGTATTCCTAGAATTATTCATGGACTTTGTTATGAAACATGGTTAGGTTACTTATAAACACACTTTGATCCCCTTCTGATCTTGCTTCTAAACTTGGTTAGTGAGCATTTATTTTGGAGCTAAACTTGCCTTGCTATTGAGCAAGACCCTTCTGAGCACTCCACCCTGCGGCCCCGTGAGTTCTGAGGTTTTCTACGAGGGCTGCTGTGCAGAGGAACGAATCCCGGCACGCCAAGCACTGGGGTTGTTCCCTCTCATCTCTGGGGAATACTGTACAGCCTGGGGGGGCTTAATGAGCCTTCGGCCGAGGACACAGCCCCCAGATGAGCTCTCTCCTCCCCAGGTCTTCGTCCTGGCCTCTAGCAGCACCGCAGAAATGGGAGCATCAGCAAGAGACAAGGGATGGATCTGCGCTCTGGGGCCTGGCCCTTAGCCATCCCTGGGCCTCAAGGAAGGGCCCTGCCTCTCTTTGACGACTTCCCTTTTCCACAGCACTTAAACAGCAACACACAGCCGCGAACTTGTTTAGATACTTATTTTTATTCTTGAGTTTTTGCAACTAGTTCTTGCCTATGTCCATCTGGTGAAGTACAAAAGCCATGATTCAGAGGGACCCAAGCCCTTCCCTGACCGCAGCTCACCAGCAGGAGGAAGAGAAATGGAGCAGGAGGGGGTGTAAGCCTAGGACTGCTGAACACCTAGCCCTGGAGATCTGCTCTGGGAGCATGAACCTACATTACATGGTGCTCTGGAGATTAGTGGAGTTGGAAAGCTAAGACAGGCAGAATACTTGGAGAGACTGAGATTCCAGCTGCTTGTGGAAAACAGGGATCCACATCGGCTGCTCTGGGACAACAGAAATGTGTGCAGTCTGAGAGATTTCCAAAAAGTGAGATGGCTGCTAAAGGGACAAGGATTGCACAGAACTTGCTGCTCAGGAGAAAGGACAGGGGGACAAAATTGTCCAGGTGCACTCTGCCCAGGGGGGTGGGGAACTTTCAGGAGCTTCAGGTGCTCCATCCCCCTGGTTGGCAATGCAGCTATAGGGGCCCCCACAGCAATATGCTGCCTGCTGCGCCTTCCTCCCAGCCAGCACCGGCTCACAAACCGGCTGCCCCCACCATTGTGCCATGCCAGCCAGAGGGTGGTCCTGCCTATGGCAGCTGCAGGTGCAAGGCAGGCTTCTTCCTGCTTGCTTGGCCCACTGGCCCTAGCAGTGGAGACAGGCACTGCAGCTGGGAATCGGGCAAGAGCTCTTTCCTCCCAACCGGCACCAGTGCCACTCGCCTGTGACCCCTGACATCGCTCTAGGGGCTGAGCAGCTCCAGGGAGTAGAGCTTTTGGGCACTAGAGGGCGCCACCTACAAATATGAAACATCAAAGGAACCTGGTTCACACCAAAGTCCCACAGCACCAGAAAGAGGGCAAAGTGAAACTGAACTCATCAATCTTCCTGAATGAGATTTCAAAATAAAAATCATAAACATGCTCACAGAGCTACAGAAAAATATTCAAGAACTCAAGGAGGAATTCAGGAATGAGATACAAATGTTAAAGAGTAGAAATATACAACGGAAAGTTTTAAAAGCATATTAGATGAAGTAGATGAGTCAGTAAGTGAAATAAATTAGAGAAAAGGAATACAAAGAAGCTGAGGCACAGAGAGAAAAAAGGATCTCTAGGAATGAAAGAATATTGAGAAAACTGTGTGACCAATCCAAATGGAACAATATTTGCACTATAGGGGTACCAGCAGAAGAAGAAGAAGAGAAAAAAGGATAGAAAGTGTCTTTGAGGAGGTAATTGATGAGGTAAAGACTTCCCCAATCTGGGGAAGGAGATAGTCTCTCAGGCCATGGAGGTGCACAGATCTCCCAACACAAGGGACCCAAGGAAGACAACATCAAGACGTATAATAATTAAAATGGCAAAAATCAAGGATAAAGATAGAGTATTAAAAGCAGCCAGAGAGAGAAAAAAAGATAACACACAAAGGAAAACCCATCAGGCTATCATCAGACCTCTCAACAGAAACCTTACAGGCCAGAAGGGAGTGGCATGATATATTTAATGCATTGAAGCAGAAGGTCCCAGAACCAAGAATACTCTACATGGCAAGATTATCATTTAAATTTGAAGGAGGGATTAAGCAATTTCCAGATAAGCAAAAGCTGAGAGAATTTACCTCCCACAAACTGTCTCTATAGTATATTTTGGAGGGACTGCTATGGATGGAAGTGTTCCTAAGGCTAAATAGCTGTCATCAGAGGAAATAAAACCACAGTAAATAATTAATTACTAAGCAGATGCAAAACCAAATCAACCACCCCCAAAGACAGTCAAGGGAGAGACAAAGAGTACAGAATATGACATCTAACATATAAAGAATGGAGGAAGAAGAAAAAGGAGGAAAAAATAGCATACTAAGTGATTAAATTAGACTGTTAGATAGTAAGGAAGTTACCCTTGAACCTTTGATAACCACAAATCTAAAGCCTGCAATGGCATTAAGTACATACCTATCAATAATCACCCTAACTGTAAATGGTCTGAATATACCAATCAAAAGACAGTCACTGAATGGATAAAAAAACAAGACCATCTATATGCTGCCTACAAGAGACTCACTTCAAACCCAAAGACATACACAGACTAAAAGTGAAGGGATGGAAAAAGATATTTCATGCAAGTAATAGGGAGAAAAAAGCAGGAGTTGCAGTACTTGTATCAGACAAAATAGACTTCAAAACAAAGAAAATCACAAGAGACAAAGAAAGACATTGCATAATGATAAATGGGTCAGTCCAACAAGAGGATATAACCATTATAAATATCTATGTACCCAACACAGGAGCACCTACATATGTGAAACAAATACTAACAGAATTAAAGGGGGAAATAGAATGCAATGTATTCATTTTAGGAGACTTCAACACACCATTCACTCCAAAGGACAGATCAACCAGACAGAAAATAAAGACACAGAGGTACTGAACAACACACTAGAACAGATGGACCTAACGGACATCTACAGAACTCTACACCCAAAAGCAGCAGGATACACTTAACAGTGAGAAGGAAGAATAAAGCTGGGGGGATTACGCTCCCCGACTTCAAGCTCTACTACAAAGCCACAATAATCAAGATGATTTGGTACTGGCACAAGAACAGACCCATAGATCAATGGAACAGAATAGAGAGCCCAGATATAAACCCAAGCATATATGGTCAATTAATATACGATAAAGGAGCCATGGATATACAATGGGGAAATGATAGCCTCTTCAATAACTGGTGTTGGCAAAATTGGACAGCTACATGTGAGAGAATGAAAATGGATTATTGTCTAACCCCATACACAAAAGTAAAGTTGAAATGGCTCAAAGACCTGAATGTAAGTCATGAAACCATAAAACTCTTAGAAAAAAACATAGGCAAAAATCTCTTGAATATAAACATGAGCAACTTTTTCCTGAATGCATCTCCTCAGGCAAGGGAAACAAAAGCAAAAATGAACAAATGGGACTACATCAAGCTAAAAAGCTTCTGTACAGCAAAGGACACCACCAGTAGAACAAAATGGCATTCTACAGTGTCAGAGAATATATTTGTAAATGACATGTCCAACAAGGGGTTAACATCCAAAATATATAAAGAACTCACATGCCTCAACATCCAAAAAGCAAATAACCTGATTAAAAAATGGGTGGAGAGTATGAACAGACGCTTCTCCAAAGAAGAAATTCAGATGGCCAACAGGCACATGAAAAGATGCTCCACATTGCTAATTATCAGGCAATGCAAATTAAAACCACAGTGAGATATCACCTCACACCGGGTAGCATGGCCAACATGGAAAAGACTAGGAACAGCAAATGCTGGTGAGCATGTGGAGAAAGGGGAACTGTCCTACACTGCTGGTGGGAATGTAAGCTAGTTCAACCATTGTGGAAAGCAGTATGGAGGTTCCTCAAAAAACTAAAAATAGAAATACCATTTGACCCAGGAATTCCACTCCTAGGAATTTACCCAAAGAAAACAAGTTCTCAGATTCAAAAAGACATATGCACCCCTATGTTTATTGCAGCACTATTTATAATAGCCAGGATATGGAAGCAACCTAAGTGTCTATCAGTTGATGAATGGATAAAGAAGAGGTGGTACATATACACAGTGGAATATTATTCAGTCATAAGAAGAAAAAAATTCTACCATTTGCAACAACATGGATGGAGATAGGGGTATTATGTTCAGTGAAATAAGCCAGGCGGAGAAAGACAAGTACCAAATGATTTCCCTCATTTGTGGAGTGTAACAAGAAAGCAAAACTGAAGGAACAAAATAGCAGCAGACTCAGAGACTCCAAGATGGAACTAGTGGTTACTAAAGGGGAAGGGTCAGGGTGGGGGTTACGGAGGGAGGGAGAAGGCGATTGAGGGTTATTATGATTAGTACACACGGGGAAGACAGTGTAGCCCAGAGAAGACAAGTAGTTACTCTGTGGCATATTACTACACTGATGGACAGTGACTTCAGTGGGGTATGGGGGGGGAACTTGATAATATGCGTGAATGTAGTAATCACAATATTTTTCATGTGAAACCTTTATAAGAGTTGTCAATCAATGATACCTTAATAATAATAAAAAAAGGAGTTAAAGAGATGTGTTGACTAAATGTCATGCATGATCCTGAGCCAGGAAAAAAATGTATGCTTGTTCATGTGTGTGGGGGACGGTATTGAGACAATCGATTACATTTAAACATTGTATCATCATATTGATGTTCCATTAAAATTTCTGATTATAGTAACTGCAGTGTGATTATGTAAGTAAGAGTCCTTGTTCTTGGGAAATGCACGCTTAAGTATTTAGGAGTAAAATCCAGTTAGAGACATGGAGGGGGGAGAGGGAGTGCTAGAATGAAAGAGCAAATGAGGCAAAGGGTACATAACTGGGAAATCTGGGTAAAGGATATATTGCCAGGACAGTCCTCACTGAGAAGGTCCTGTGTAAGCAGAGAAAGGTAGGCAGGGTCTGCTCCTCCCCGCCAGGAGCAGAGCGGGGCAGCTAGTGGAGGCTGAAGCTGGGGTGAGGGGCAAGCCTTGCAGGCCCTCGGAAGGCCTTCAGCCCATCCACATGGGATGCCCGCTGGCTGCTGGTGAGAACAGACTGAGGGGGTGAGACAGAAGTCGAGTGGGAGGCTGGGGAGGTGCCAAGGGATGGCATGCTTCTGTACTCAGTGCTAGGATTGGTGGTCAGGGTCTCTGCAGTTTGCACATAGAGCCTGCAGGAAAGTGTGATGGGTGGATAAGGTGGATAATGCTGGAAAAAGGGTAACTCCAAGGATCTCACTGCATGACCGGAAAGACTGGCTCGCCAACTGAGGTGGGCATCTGCCACTGGACATGTCCCCTGCAGCGGGGGAGCAGACAGGCTCCTTGTTGGGCATGAGGTGTCTGGCAGAGATGCCTGTGGGGATGCTGGGCAGGTGGGTGGGCAGCCACTCGAGATGAGTGGAAAAGCTGCACTGGAGACAGAAATTTGCCCATGAGGCTGGCTGAACTTTTCAAAAAGGCATCCAATAATGTATTTCCTGAATGAAGGCATTCATGATGAAATGAAAGACTTGTGAACTCCCCCAGCTGCTTGAGGTGTCCCTGAGGCCGAGGATGCAGGACCGGCAGCCTCTGATGGGCGGCAAGGCCATACATGCTTCGTTGTTGGGAGACCAGACCCGGGGAACACAGGCCAGGCAGGAAGAGCCTCCCGCCTGAGCAGGGCCTCCTCCTCTCCCCTCATCTGCGGGTCTGACCAAACTCATCAGGCCCAGGGCACTTGATTTCAGCCCACGATGGCCCAGCCTTGGGGCTGCCTGCTGCAGAGGTCCAAATCTCAGTTCAGCACACAGAGGGCTCCTGCCTAAGTCAAGCCTGATCACAAAGTCTGGATCTCTGAGGCTGGACATTCAGAGGGAACACAGCCGAGGTGCCCCCTGCTTTTCAGTGTGGATTGCAAAGGGACGTAGAATTTGTTTACTTCACAGAACTGAAAGCTGCATATGGAAAAATTCAAAAATCTTAAGTGAACAGCTCAGCGACTTTACAAAGAATAAATGTATTAAGAGTTACATTTCCAGCATCTCAGGAAGTTCCCTTGTACCTCTGTCCAGTGGCCATCCAGCTCCTCACCCACACCCAAGCCCTGGCATCGGTCTTCCCTCTGCCACTGCAAACAGTGTATGAGGATCAGGGCACACACAGCACCTAACCTCAGACGGTGCCATGAGGTGGCGCAGGGCTGTGGTCACGGGGCTCTGCGATCATGCCAGCTTCCTGACTGAAGGCCTTTCTCATATGAAGGAGGGAGGAAGACCCTTAGTGTTACTGAGCTGAGGAGGCAGAGAGGGAAGTTCAGGGGCACAGAGGCAGGTGGAGTCTGCAGGGCAAGTTCTGGAGAGGAGGCGGCTGCACAGAGAAGGCTCTGGGGACGCCTGCCGAGGGTACTCCTGGGACTTCAAGTGAACGCCGTGTGTGCAAGGTAAGGCACTGTGAGGTATGGCAAAGGAAAACTAGGATTCACACTGGATGTATGACCCTTCCAGAACGGAGCGCCCTCCCTGAGCATCCCATGAATGCCACGCCTAAGGAGTAGGGTTATTCCAGTCTACAAGTGAAGGCTTCTCTCAACGTGCTCTAACAAAAACCTTAAAGACAGGCCCCCAAAGGATCAATTAACTGCCAGAACAAAATTCAAAGGCACATTTACAGTGTCCAGCATATGATAAAAAATTACTTGACTTGGTGACTAAGTAGGAATATTCACCCCTAATTACAAGAAAACTAATCAAGGAGTAGACAGACACAACAGAGATGATGGACTGAGGATACCAAAGTTAAGTTATTATATCTATTCTCAAGAATTTGAAAGAACATAATACAACATAACAGAAAAATAGATATGAAATGTCAATAGATAAATGGTGACTATAAAAGGGAGCCAGATGGAAATTCAAGCAATTATAAATGCAACACCTGGAATGAGAACTCTACTGCAGGGTTAACAGAAGATTGAACAATGCAGCAGAAAATATTGATGGACTTGAAGACGGGATGACAGAACCTGCTGAGACTGAAACCTAAAGGGGAAAAAGATAGACTAGAGGAAAGGTAGTCAACTTACAGAGCACTATGAAGCGTTAACTGGAGCCCCAGCAGGAGAGGTGAGAAGATTGGCACAGGAAGACAGAGTTGAGATATAATGGCTGAAAAATTGCAAATTTGATGAAGAATGTAAATCCACAGCTCCAAGGGTACCAATGAGTCCCAAGTAGGATAAACACAAAGAAAACCACACCGACAAATCACAGCCCAAACTGCCGAACAACAATGATAAACAGTGCAAGGAAAGCAGCCAGAATGTGTACGTGCATGCATACAGGGAAATAAGGGTAGGGATTAGGAGGGCCACTAACTCCTCATCAGAAGCAGTGCAATGTCACCTTTTACAGTTGGGGAAACTGAGGTCAGAGAGGTGAAGGGCTGCCCTGGGGCTGGCAAGAGAGCCCCTTTCCAGGTGCCGAGCTGGTGCTTGCCCATGGGGTGCTGGGCACAGGTGGACTGTGAGGTGGAAAGTCGGAAGGGACGGGAGAGACAGGAGGAGCCAGGCTTGGCATTGCTCACCGCCAACCCTCCCCAGGAAGAGGCCGCGCCCTCCATGCTGGGCCACCAGATAGGTCTGCTGACACTGCTGTGGTAGGACAAAGATGAAGTCGCCAGGAGCCACTCTCGCCAGTGTGTCTGCCTCCTGCTCCAGCTTCTGGTCCAGCAGAAGGGTGAGCTGTGAGCAGGGAGGTGGTGAGAGAGGCCTGCAGAGGCCGGGTGCCCCATTTTTTCCTGGGAAACTGGCCTCTCTAGGGCTCATCTGTGGTTTGGAGAGGAGGGTGTCGCCTCCCATGCAGGCCTCCTGACCGAATGTCCTATGGCAGGAAGCATGACTGAGTTCATGCGTGTGAATAAAATGAAGACTCTTGAAGCAAGGGCCTGCAGAGATTCAGCAATGAACATCTTCAGCTTGGTGAAGGTGGGGCCTGCCAGAGCTGGGGGCGGGGAGGGGCCCACAGAGCCCCAAACTGCCTGGGAGCATGGGCCCGGTCTGGTCCGCCCTCCGCCCCCTGCCCATTCCACATATGGGGCCACAGGTTCTCCCTGCAACCATGCAGGGGCAGGGGGAGGCAGAGCCAGGACCGTGCTGCTCTTTACCGGGTAGGCACCCATCTCTCTTCCCCTTAAAATCCTGCCCCCGCACCCTCCCACCTGTGACTGGCAGTAGGATGGGCCCCCTTGGAACTGCAGATCTAAGGTTCTCATTTCAGCCCCTCAGCCCAGTACCAGGCACATCTTCAGAGCCTCTCTTCATGGCACCGTCTCCTCCTGGCCTCTCACTAGGGCAACAACTTGTTTGCCTGCTTTGCTAGGACCGCCCTGGTCTCGCCACTTCCCCTCAGTCCCAGGCAAGCAGGCTGGCTGTCTCCCTTCTCCGAGTTCCTCTGCCCACCCTCCCCTGTGCGCGTCCTTCTCTTCTCCCCTTGAGATGGACCGGGAGTGAAGGGTTTGGGTTTGAGTCCAAACCAAGTTTCTGTCCCTAACTGGCTGAGTGGCCTCGGGTAAGTCATCAGCCTTTCTGTGCCTCGGTTTCCCCGCCTTTCAAGGGAGGGCCACTGAGCCTGACCTGCAGCCTAGTCTCAGGACAGGCTGTGATGGGAATGTGACACCTCTGTACAGATGGGTGTACCCTGGCAATCCCTCCGAGCCTGTTGTCTGGGACAGCAGGTCTGGGGCAGTTTACTACCACAAGGGTGTGTTCTCAGGATGGGGGCGGCGGGGGGGAGCAAGGCAGGGCAGGGAGGAGCTGGGCGGGGCCACTGCCTTAGCCAGAAACACCTACTGTGGAGTGGGTCCCTATGGAGGCAGGGATGGGCTTTTGCCCTGAGTCGGCATTGCCTGCAGTCTGCGGGTGGGGGTGCCTGACCCCCTCAGCAAGGCTGCTTGCTCCCGTTGTCCCAGAGTAATTCCCCGGAGTAGCGGCAGCTGTGAGCCTGTAGGAGCCACGCTCCCAGCCACATGGCCTGCTGAGGCAAGCTGGGCAGGGCACCAACACCGGGCTGGGGACAGAGGTCAAGCTGGGCCCTTCTGGGGCCCCTGCAAATCTGCACACCTGGCTTTCATTGTGTCTCCAGGAAGAGCACTGCCACCCCGTCCTGCCTCCAAGCTCACACTTGGGAGAGCCTGGGGCTGCTGACCAGGGAGGGGGAGGGTCTGCCCTCAGCCCCTCAGCCCAGTCCCTTTGGCACTGGCTGACCATGGCCTAGCACATGCAGTTCATGCGCACACTCCTGTGAGGACTCTGTGGCCCTAGGCACCTGCACTGCGAGCTGGCCTCACAGCCCCTCCTGCTGATCTTTGAGGACCGCAGCATGAGGCCAGCGCAGGTGGGCGCTGGGTGCAGGGGCCCAGGGGCTCAGGCCCTCTCCTTGTGCCCCAGGCCATGTCCCTCCTTGCAGGCACTGGAGGACCTGTTAGGGAAGATATGGGCTGGGGGTACAGGATGCCACATGTCAAGGGCTACCCAAGTGTGCGCACGTGTGTGTGTGTGTATGTGTGCATGCACCACACCTCTTTATGGGGGACACCCGAGTCCCGGGAGGCAGGGGGACCCAAGTATGCTGCTGAGCCTAGAGCCTGGCATGAGGCGGCTGCTGAAGGAGTGGGTGGGTGGAAGGGTGGGTGGGAGACCAGTAGAGGGCAGGGATGGCACCAAGCAGGAGACTGAGGGGTCGGCCTGTAAGTCCAGAAGGAGGAGAGGGCACTCAGGGGAAGCTGCCTGGAGGAGGCAGGCCTCTAACCAGGCCTCAGAAGCTGCAGTCCTAAGATAAGCTGTCCAGAGGCCAGCAGCCACCTACAGAGGGAGGTGGTGTGCTCTCTGAGCCAGTGAGCAGACAGCAGGGTGAGGGGCCCAGCCAGGCAGGGGAAGAGGGTCCTTCTGTGAGCAGGGCCTGGTCCCAGGTGCTGCAGGGGAGGTGGCTCCCTGGAGAGCCAGGAGGGTGGGCTCAGGAGGAGGCTGAGGGCTTTCAGAGAGTGGACACCGGGTGGGCCAGTCCCTCCAGCTCAGCAAGGGAGGGAGAGGGTCTGTCTTAGCTCTGGTTGCCAGAGAGAAGGGCCCCAGATGGGCCGCTGGGCACAAGGTGACACAGGGCTGTTTCCTCTGAAGCCTCTCTCCTTGGTGGGCAGACGGCCACTTTCTCCCGTGTCCTCACCTGGTTGTCCCTCTGTGCGGGTCTGTGTCTCATAAGGATGCCAGTCAGACTGGGGCCACCCGTGTGACCTCATTTCCCTTAAGCACCTCTGTAAAGACCCCATCTCCAGATACAACCCATTCTGGGGTGCTGGTGGTGAGGGTGTCAACACGCGGGTCTTGGAGAGACACAAGCCATCTCTAACAGGGACTCAGGGACTTTCTGAAGGATCCCTGAGACCAGGGGCTGTGGCTGTCGGGTGCTGATGAGTGAGGGGCCAGAGCTTGAGAGCCCCTCCCGGTTGGGGAGGAGGGCTGGCTGGCCTCTCTGGAGCCTGTGTGAATTAGAGAAGGACACATGCAGCTTGGGGGGCTGAGCGCTGCTCTGGGGCACCCTTCTCCGCTGTTTGCAGCTGCCCTCAGGGCAGGGGTTCTGCCCAGGGCAGTGGATGGGGAGGGTGGTGACCTGTCTCCCTCTGCTTGGCATCCCCGGAAGACAAAGTCCACCTTCATGCACTGTGCCATCTTCCTGAAGTGGGAGTTTAGGAAGGAGCTGTCTGGCAAGTCGGCATGGGGCCATGGTCTGGCTGCTGAGGACAACATTCCCATCTACACGGTGAGATGCTGTGGGCGCGCGGGCACACCTGGTTCCCCCCAGATCTCGTCCACGTGTCTGAGGGCTTGGGGATACCTGCCAAGGCCAGGGACGACAGAAGTTTCCTGGAGGAAGGGAGGGCATTCTCAGAAGCAGAGGAGGGGAGCCTGGGAGAGGGCTTGCTGCCAGGGGATAGTGTCCACATGGGCACCTCCTTCCTGGGGAGGGGCAGGGCCCCTTGGGGCCAGCTTGTCAGGAGCCAGCCAGCTCTGAGTCACCTGTTCAGACCTTCACCCACTGTATGTTTGTCTTTCTCCCTGGAAATGTGTCTGAACTATGGATTCCTCCTGTTCTCTGGGTGTGTGTCCTTGGCCAGCTGTCTGTGTGGCAGTGGTTTCTGCCCAGCTTGTGACTGGCTTGTCCTTTTGATTTGCTCATGGCATCTCTGGCTGTGTGGAAAGTCTGCCTTTCAGTGCAGGGAAGCGTCTGACTTTTCTGTGGTTAGTGTTTTGGGGCCTAAGAAGTTCCCCCCTCCCCTGTGGAGTCGCAAGGGTGCCCGGAGGTGGGCTGGCAAAGTGGGGCTTGGGGCTCGGTTTGGTTGTGCTTTCAACTCCAGAGCATGCCGGTGGCCCAGTGCATGTGGTGGCACTGCCGGTTAGCAGGCTGTCCCCAGAGGGTGATTACAGTGACATGCCAACTGAAGCAGGGCCTCTGGGTGCAAAGGGCTGCTGCTCCTGACCCTCGTGGCTGTGACGGGGCCTCTGAGTGTTGTGTCCAGCAGGACCCAGTCGGGGGACAGACACCACACAGTGACCTGGCCAGGGAAGGGCCAATGTAAGGAGAGAGCCCCTAAAGCAGGGATTGGGGTTATGGGGGCGTGGCTCACGAGGAGCGGGGAGGAGGGGCAGGGATAACACATGTACGTGAGACAGCAGCACGGTGGCGTAGCACGCTGCCGAGTGATGGGTAATTGCCACCACCCCGAGGGCTGAGATGAGTCCCAAGGGAAGCCTTCTGCCTGGAGGGAGAGCCAGGCCTTGTCAGAGCACAGCCTAGGGTCCCTCTGGAGCAGAGAGTGTCACGTGGTGCAGAAACTGCTGGAAATAAGCCCTCCCAGATGCCAGGAAAGGTCACTCGCAGGGAGGTGTCACCGGCCACCCTGCTGCAGAACTGCCTGGGGAGCCCCAGGGGGAGCTGCCCGCTTCACGGTGCCGGCCGCTGTGCCGCGCAGGGCCTGGTGTCCTCAGGGGGCCGCCACGCTCGCTGCCCCCCGGCAGCCACAGGGACAGGTGGCACCAGAAGATGCTCAAAGCGCCCAGAGCAGGCTGCGTGGTGGATTGGAGCTGAGGAGCAAAGAGAATCAGTAATGGACACAAAGATCCCCACGTCCATGTCTGTCTGTCCTCATCCTGCTGTCCATGTGTTTCGACTTCACTTCCATATTTTCCATCTCTGAGCTCTTGATGCTGCATGCTGGGTAATTTTTTCAGACTTATCTGCCCACCCACGGACCCTGTCCTCATGCCGCTCACACGCTGATTCTTGTACCCATGGCTATCGTTTTCCTTTGGTTCTGTCATGTATCTTTCATGAGCCCACCTGTTCTCACACCCCCGTTTTCTTGAAAGGTAATCCTAGAACAATCCTTTGTCACTGCTGCTCAGTGGCTCGCTCACCTGAGCTTCCCGAGAGCTGGCTGCTGCTCTTGGTGGCTTTCTCTTCTCTTCCCTTGTCATCTCAGACCGGGTGGATTTTTCTGCGTGCAAGGTGATACCTTCTGGGGTGTCTCTGCCCTGGCTCCTGCGCAGAACCCCAGACACTGCTGGCCTGGGATGCATTTGCCCAGGAACCCTTGGCTCGGAGGCCCCAAAGGCTGTGGGCAGTGTAAACCCGGCTCCAGACCCGCGTGGCTCTGGGCCGTGGCTGCCGCCCCTCCGTAGTCACCGCGCGTGGCCCCCGAGCCCCGTCCTCGGCCTGATGGGCTCGCTCACAGCTTGCCTTCATCCTTTACCGAGTCCACAAATGGGAGCAGGTGCACGTCAGCACCTCATTTTTAAAAAACCATGAATAGAAGAAACAAAATGCCCATATTTGAACACTTCCCCACTGTCAAATACCAGTAAGACACTAAATGTATCAGATTATAGTATCCCTTCTTGAATGTCAGAACCTCCCTTCTGTTTTCCTTATACTGATGTGTCTCTTTGAGCAGCCCTGGAAACATGCGGCGCTTGCCGGCGTCCTGGCTCTGCCAGAACAAAGCACCACAGCCAGAGGGCTTGGCAAAGGGTTACTGTCTTGGTTCGGGAATCCCTACTCTGTCCCAGGCCCCCTCCTGGCCTGCAGTGGCCCCTTGCTTTGTGGCAGCGCCATGACAGGCTTCACACAGTGTTCTCCTGCACGGCTGCGTGCCTCTGTGTCCGCTTTTCCTCCTCTTAGAAGGGTGCTGGTTGTCTGGGATCAAGGCCCGTCCATGTAACCTCATTAACTGGGTTACCTCTTTAAAGGCTCTATCTCCAAATAAGGTCCCATTCTGAGGGCCTGGGTGTTAGGACACAGGGACACAATTCATCCCAGGACACGGCCCACAGTGGGTGCCACTAGCTGCGAGGGACCAGTATTGGACTGCTACCATCACTGTTTAATGCTCAGATTGTTAGAGCCTGGCCCCCAGCTGCCTCTTAACTCAAGCCCTTTCTTCTGTGAGCGTGGTGGTCTCTGGACGTTTTTTCTTTAAGCATCTTTCTGGCAACATTCTAGACCCATCCCAATTTTTTCTCTCTGTCATGTAACCATCCAGCCTCCAGGAAGTCCTGGTGTCTAAGTGCAAAACAGCCCTGGAAGGGTTGGTAGTGGGCCAGCCTGCTGCCCAGCCACCCACAGTGGGCACAGAGCAGGAAAGTGGTGTCTTTTTAATGTCACAAGTTGATGGCGTGGTTCCCGGAATGTGGACTTGTAACAAGGTGAATCCGATCTAGCTTACCCCGGGCCTGGAGGGAGCCCTACCACGGCCCCGCTGCCCTGTGGCTGAGACTGGGGCCCAGATGGGATGTTGGTCTGACACCTGTGGAGGGAAAGAGGGAGGGAAGGCCTCATGGGTATAAAGGCCCCTCAGAGGGTCAGCCTGGCCAGGGTAAGGGTGGCCTGGCTTTAGGGCCCCACTGCGGGAGGGCCCCCAGAGAGCATGGCCTGGACACGAGCACCCGAGGGCGCAGGCTGGCCTTGGTGGCTGGAGCGGGGGACACACTCACCAGGATTCTCAGCAGTGCAGGGAGCAGGGAAGCCACTGAGAGGGGCTCAGACAGTGAAATGAACTGGGTTACAAACAGAAAAAGCTCAGAGGAGGCCACAGTGACACGGAGCTGTGTGCGCCCCTCACTCCGCCGCCTTAGAGTGGCTTTATCTTGGGGTCCTGAGGCTGTCCCCATCCTGGACCAGCTCTCTGCTCTCACCAAGGGTGGCTGCAGGCTGCGCATGTTCAGAGCACACACCCAGGAGAGAAGCCATGGGCCCCCAATCCTCGTGCTCCAGGCAGAGGTGCCCAGTGGACCCCCTGCACCCCAGAGGCTCTCACTGGCCCTGGACCCACTGCTGAGGCTGTGAGTGGGATGGGAACCAGACCCAGGTCGGGGGGCAGAGGTGTCTTGCTGGAGGGCATGGGGCGCCATGTGAGAGAAGGCTGGCAGCACGGAAGGCCCAGGTCCCTTCGCACAGGCCTCCGCCAAGGATAGGTTGGAAGAATGGGGCCGGCTCCTCCCTGCCCACCTCGCCCCTGCTGGGGGCCCAGCTTCCAGCCCTGGACCCAGACCCTCCTCCTCCCAGGCCTTGGAATGCTGGCCTGGCGTGGGGGCCTCGGGCAGAGCCAGGACAGAGGCCAGGGAGCCACTCGGCCCCAGTGGGCCGTGGGTCACCCTTCTCCCCTCCCTCCCTAGGTGGAGGGCGACTTTGGCAGCTCTGAGCAGTTTCTCATGCAGGCTCTGACATCCCTAGGCAGCCCCCACCGGAACCTGAAGCTGGCGGCCATGCAGTTCATTGGTAGGAGCCAGTCCCTGGCTCCGCACTCCCACCAACGGTCTGCTCCAAAAGGGGCGGTGGCGCTGGGTGGACAGGTGGGTCCCCCAGTGCCCACCACTTCCCTCACCGTCCCAGGGGGAATACTGCAGGACTACTTCACCGACCTCTGCTTCTGCCTCAAGAAGGGGGAATGTGAAAACCCTCAGGAAATGTAAGCACAGACCCGCCCTGAGGCCCCCAGCCCTGGCTCAGGACCTCTTTCTTCCCCGACACTTGAAAAGGTCCCTCGGGCCCGCACTGTGCTGGCCTCTCAGCCAGCCTGTCCCAAGGGCGCGGCATCACCTTCCCCAAGGCCCAGTTCTGGCCCAGGGCTGGACCCCGGGGCTGGGTGGGCTCTCCCACAGACCAGGGCTCCCGGGCAGGGTCCTACCCTTCCATCAGGACCTCCCTTTAGCACCCACAGCAGGCCCCAGCCCAACCTTGGCCCAGTCCAGAGTGGCCCTGCGGTCATACCTGTGGGGCTCTGCTGCAGACGTCGAGACCCTCAAGCAGGTCCAGGACTCTGTGGGCCGCAGATTCTATCAGAGCTTCTTGGAGGACGTTACTGAACTGTCCCAGTATGTGACCAGCTGAGCCTGGCTCCCCATGCTACGCCCGTTCCTGCCACGTGTTAGGTAGCGCTCCCTCCATTAAATGCCTCCTCTGGCCCTCCTGGGCTCTCCCTGCCCCACGTCCTCCCGCTGGCCCCCCTCAGCAGCCTCCCCTCCAGACCCAGATGTTCTCTGGCTGTAGGATCTAAGACCCACGAGGCAGGGTCCTCAGCAGTTCTGCTGGGTGTCTGTTGTGGCTGGCTTGAGTGAAGAACAACCCTGCTGGAGTTGGGCCCAGGGCCCAGGATCACCCTGGACACCCCCCTCAACCCCCACCCTTAGCAGATCCTGTGATCCCTCCTTCTGGTACCTAGAATCGTCCCGTGTGCCACCTGGCCCAGGACCACAGCCTCCCCTCCTGTGTGGCTCCCTTCTCTGCTCCCAGCCTGAGCACAGCTCCCCAAATGCAGAACCTAGCCCATGTCAGGCCTGCCCTCGTGATCATGTTTGAATCATGACTGTGGCCCGGAAACCCTCAGGATCTAGTCCTGCCATTCTGTCAGCCAGTCTGTCTTTTCTCACCTCCCCAGTGCCTAGCTGGGTGGCATGGAGCCTTCCCTCCTGCCTCAGGCCCTGGGGAGGGCCCTTCAGCCCCCTGTGGCTGTCCTGGGGCGGCATCTGTGGCTGTCCACCAGGCGCATGGACATCCTCAGGAAGTGAGGTCCTGGTGAGTGAGAAGATGGTGCCCGGTATGCAGTTCTGGTCCTCGTGTGGAGAAGCACAGACGCGCCCCGGCCAGGTCCAAAGCATGTGTGATGGGCCATATCTGAGGGTGACTGATCACCCACAGACTGCCACCTCCCACCGGGGAAGTGAGGGGCCTTCGTGAGGAGAAGGCTGGAGCCACCTTGGGGACATCACAATGAGGGGTTCAGAGGGGTTGGGAGGCACTGAGCTGGGTGCTGTCTGGGCAGAAGGTGCTGCTTGAGTGAAGACAGGAGGCCTCACTGCAGCCAGCAGCTGGCCTCCAGCGCCAGGAGGGCTGATGGAGGAGGATGGCTGGAAGGGCAGCAGGCCTAGGCTGGGGAGCTGAGAATGCCCACTGGGGTGGGTTGGGGGTCTGGACCTGCACCTGTGTAAGATGCAGAGCCAGTGTGGGTGTCGAGCAGCAGGGCCTGAGGAGGAGAAGCAGGCTGGCACTGCATTTTGAGAAATACCTACTTCTCAGGGTTGGATGGAGGAGAGTGCCCTAGCAAAGGGCATTTAGACTGTGCAGCCAGAGAGGGAAGAAATGGAGGGTAGTGTGGAGTCACAGGGGCCCAGAACAGGGCATGTCGTCAGAAAGAAGGGTGCTTATCTGCCCAGGTGCCCCTGAAGCTGGGGCCGAGGAAGGTGGAAGTGCTTTCTCCAGAGCGCTTTGGAGGTTGGCAGGTGGGGACAGAAGCCATAACAGAAGTTTCCAGCCTCTGCTGTGTGCAGGCTATGTGCTCCAAAGATGCCTTCCATTAAAATACAGCTAGATCTTGGACAAATTTCAACACATGTAATTTTTATTGTATTGCTTATTCTCAAAAACAGGGAAACCTCTGAAGTCTTAGAGGCAAAAACCAATAATAGTAATAATAAAGAACCCCAAACTGAGCTCTCAACCAGAATCATGAGTGGAAAGCAACTGAAAAACGTAGGGTTGTGGGCCAGAGCTGGGAGACAGCAAAGGCAGTTTTAGGCTCCTAGGAACTTCAGACCCCAGAATGAACAAATACAGCATCCAAAATTATCACCTATGAAATATTTAAAGAGACAAAAGAACCACAAAGTGAGCAAAGCTAAGGAATAATAAAAAATAGCCAAGTAGAAACAGAACTTTTAGATAGGGAAAATGTAGTTAAATTTAAATCTCAGTGGCTAAATGAGATAGCATATTATAGCTGCAGAATCAACAAGTTGAAAGTGAGACAGGAAATTACTGGAAGTTGTCCAGACGTGATGGAAGGCATGACTCCACAGTTATAGGAAGCACAACATGTATCAAGCAGGATAAATAAGCAGAACTCCACAAATAGTCGTATTGTACAGAACACAAAAGAAGGAAATCTTCACTAGAGAGAGGAAAAGAGACCCCACAGAGGGCTGACAATACCAGCAGCAACAAGGGCAGGAGAAGAGAGGGTGGGAGGAGGCTTTGTAGCCATCCATCTTGAATTGTAAACCCGGCACAACTAACTTGCAAACATGAATGGGAAATCAGCACATATTCAAGATACACAGAAACCGGGGATTGACAAGGCAGCTGCTAGCACAGGCTGCTGTCTCCCTGCCCTGTATCAGCCTGGAGAAAACTGGAAAGGCAAAGGGGAAACATGGGATGGGAAACACATACCAAGCATAGATGAACCAAAGAGTGGTGTTAGCAGTCTTATTATCTGACAAAATAGAATCCAAGACACAGAAACTATTATGAATGACATGGATGTGGGTACCAGTAAAAGGAGAAATAGAATAAGCTATATGCATCATAAACACATATGCACTAAAACACAGCCTCAAAACATATCAGGCAAGAACTGATAGAATCTTACCAAATGTTAAGACAGACTATAAAATCATGGCAGTAATTTTAGAAAGGAGTAACAGCAGAAAAATAAGTGCAAAAAAGTAAGAGTACATTTTTTTGGCCTAATGACAGACCAAAAAAGCAGCAAACAGCTCAGGGACAGATCCAGATTCACACACACAATAATTTAATATATGTCAAAGACAGCAGAATAAATCAATAGAGAAAGGGTGAATTATATCATGCTGCACCTCACTTTATGGAGAAAAACCAACCTAGTTTCCTATCCAATGCCACATTGAAGTTGCCTCCAGAAATATATATGCAAGGAAAGGCTTTAATGTTAATAGAATAAAATGTAGAATAACTTTATGACCTATGGACAATGAAGGACCTCATAAACTTCACGAGGCAAAAATTGATGAATTTGATTGCATCAGAATGAAAATAATAATACTAAAACTGAAGAAAAAGAGAAGGCTGTCCACCACAAGGCAGAACTAGAATTCTAGACAGTATCATCATAATAGGATTTCTATTTAATGAAGGACATTGTGGATAAAGTGAAGAAACAAAAGCATGAAGAAACTCACAGTTGCTAAAACCATTATCTAGAATAAAAAACAAGTTCTGCAAACCAATGAGAATGAGGCAGCAGTCCCACAGAAAAACAGGTCCAGATATGAGCAGGCATTTCACAGAAGAGGGGATGCAGAAACTCATTAATAATTTGAGAAATGCCCATTAAGCAAAATTCTATCACATTATTCCTTCTTGACTGGCAAAAATTAGGAAGTCAGTTGATGCCTGGCATTGGTGACAAAGTGGATATAAGAGCCCAGTGCCTTGTGGTAGAGATGCACTGGTTGGACACTGCAGAGGGCAGTGTGACCTCCCTGGACCAAATTAAGAATGCACAGAGCAGGAGGCTTAAAGATGGTGGCATGAGAAGTGAGACAGAAACCTCCTCCAAACCACATAAAATACAAAAATATGGCAAATACAACTAATCCTGAAAGAGCAACTGGAAGGAAGACTGCAACAGACTGCCTACATCTGGGGAAAAGAGAAGACCTCACGGAAAAGGGTAATGTAGCAAAGTCACGATCTGACAGGACCCAAGCCCTCTCCCCGCCCCAGATCACTGGCAGGTGGAAGAGAAATGGAGCAGGGAGGGGGTAGAAGTCTAGGACTGCTGAACACCCAGCCCTGGAAATCTGCTTTGGGAGCACAAACCTACATTATATGGTGCTCTGGAGATTAGTGGGGCTGGAAAGCAAAGACAGGTGGAATACTCAGAGAGATTGAGATTCAAGCTGGATGTGGAGAACAGGTACCCATAACCAGCTGCTCTTGGGGAAAAGAAAGGCAGGAACCTTGAAGACTTCCCAACAGCAAGAGGGCTGCTAAGGGGGCAAGGATTGCACAGAGCTTGCTGCTCAGGAGAAAGGACAGGTGGACAAAATTGTTCTGGGTGCACTCTGCCCAGCAGGTTGGGAAATTTCAGAAGCTTTAGGCAGGCCATTCTCCTGGCTGGCAATGTGGACTAAGATGCCCCACCATGACATTCACCCTGCCACTCCTTCCTCCTAGCCGGCATCAGTTCACAAACCTGCTGTGCCCGCCATTGTACCAGGCCACCCAGAGGGCAGCCCTGCCTAAGGCAGCTACAGGGGCATAAAGCAGAGGCTCCTCCCTGCACACTTGGCCCACTGGCCTTGGCAGTGGAGGCAGGCACTGTAGCCAGGAAGCAGGAAAGAGCTCTTTCCTCCCAGCAGGCACTGGTGCTGCACACCTGCGACCCCCGCCATTGCTCCAGGTGCTCCGCAAGTCCAGAGAGTAGAGCTTCTGGGCACTAGAGGGTGCTGCCTTCTATTATTCCATAGAAATAATTACAAATATGAAATGGCAAAAGAGCCTGGTACAACCCAGAATTCCACAAACATCAGAAAGAGGGCCAAGTGAAACTGGAATTACCAATCTTCCTGATAAATATTTCAAAGTAAAAATCATAAACATGCTCACAGAGCTACAGAAAAATATTCAAGACCTCAGGGAGGATTTCAAGAAAGAGATAGAAACTTTGAAAAATACTGTATCCTAAATGAAACACACAATGGAGGGATTTAAAGGCAGATTAGATGAGGTAGAGGAGATGGTAAATGAAATAGAAATTAGAGAACAGGAATACAAAGAAGCTGAGGCACAGAGAGAAAAAATGATCCCTAGGAATGAAAGAATATTGAACTGTGTGACCAATCCAAATGGAACAATATTCGCATTATAAGGGTACCAGAAGAAGAAGAAGAGAGAAATAAGGATAGAAAGTGTCTTTGAGGAAATAATTGCTGAAAACTTCCTCAATATGGGGAAAGAAATAGTATCTCAGGTCATGGAGGTGCACAGATCTCTCAACACAAGGGACCCAAGGAAGACAACACCAAGACATATAATATTTAAAATGGCAAAGGTAAAGGACAAGGACAGAGTATTAAAAGCAGCCAGAGAGAGAAAAAATATCACATACAAAGGAAAGCCCATCAGGCTAGCAGCAAACTTTCAGCAGAAACCTTATAGGCTAGAAGGGAGTGGCATGACATATTTAATGCAATGAAACAGAAAGGCCTTGGAACAAGTATACTCTACCTGGCAAGATTATCATTTCAATTTGAAGGAGAGATTAAACAATTTCCATATAAGCAAAAGTTGATGGAATTTACCTCTCACAAATATCTCTACAGTGTATTTTGTTTTTTATTTTATTTTATTTTATTTATTTATTTATTTATTTTTTTAAATATAATTTATTTTATTATCATTAATTTACAATTACATGTGCAATATTACGATTATTAAACTACCCCTTCATCAGGTCCCCCCCACCAACCCCATTACAGTCACTGTCCATCAGCGTAGTGAGATGCTATAGAATCACTACTTGTCTTCTCTGAGTTGTACTGCCCTCCCGTGCCCCCCCAACATTACATCTGCTAATCGTAATGCCCCTTTTTCCCTCTTATCCCTCCCTTCCCGCCCATTTTCCCCAGTCCCTTTCCCTTTGGTAACTATTAGTCCGTTCTTGGGTTCTGTGAGTCTGCTGCTGTTTTGTTCCTTCAGTTTTTTTCTTTGTTCTTATACTCCACATATGAGTGAAATCATTTGATACTTGTCTTTTTCGGCTTGGCTTATTTCACTGAGCATAATACCCTCTAGCTCCATCCATGTTGTTGCAAATGGTAGGATTTGTTTTCTTCTTATGGCTGAATAATATTCCATTGTGTATATGTACCACATCTTCTTTATCCATTCATCTACTGATGGACACTTAGGTTGCTTCCATTTCTTGGCTATTGTAAATAGTGCTGCGATAAACATAGGGGTGCATCTGTCTTTCTCAAATTGGGCTGCACCATTCTTAGGGTAAATTCGTAGGAGTGGAATTCCTGGGTCAAATGGTATTTCTATTTTGAGTTTTTTGAGGAACCTCCATACTGCTTTCCACAATGGTTGAACTAATTTGCAGTCCCACCAGCAGTGTAGGAGGGTTCCCTTTTCTCCACATCCTCGCCAACATTTGTTGTTGTTTGTGTTTTGGATGTTGGCCATCCTCACTGGTGTGAGGTGATATCTCATTGTGGTTTTAATCTGCATTTCTCTGATGATTAGCGATGTGGAGCATCTTTTCATGTGCCTGTTGGCCATCTGAATTTCTTCTTTGGAGAAGTGTCTATTCATGTCCTCTGCCCATTTCTTAATTGGATTATTTGCTTTCTGTTTGTTAAGGTGCATGAGTTCTTTATATATTTTGGATGTCAACCCTTTATCAGATATTTTTTATGAATATATTCTCCCATACTGTAGGATGTCTTTTTGTTCTACTGATGGTGTCCTTTGCTGTACAGAAGCTTTTCAGCTTGATATAGTCCCACTTGTTCATTTTTGCTTTTGTTTCCCTTGCCCGGGGAGATATGT
This sequence comes from Smutsia gigantea, assembly GCA_032199065.1. Classification (NCBI taxonomy): domain Eukaryota; kingdom Metazoa; phylum Chordata; class Mammalia; order Pholidota; family Manidae; genus Smutsia; species Smutsia gigantea. The sequence goes on from JAVSCE010016564.1 coordinate 59,959, forward strand.
TCATGAAGAAGTTGCTCATGTTTATGTCCAAGAGATTTTTGCCTATGTTTTTTTCTAAGAGTTTTATGGTTTCATGACTTACATTCAAGTCTTTGATCCACCTTGAGTTTACCTTTGTGTATGGGGCTAGACAGTAGTCCAGTTTCATTCTCTTACATGTAGCTGTCCAGTTTTTCCAACACCAGCTGCTGAAGAGGCTGTCATCTCCCCATTGTATATCCAAGGCACCTTTATCAAATATTAATTGACTGTATATGTTTGGGTTAATGTTTGGATTTTCTATTCTGTTCCACTGGTCTGTGGGTCTGTTTTTGTGCCAATACCAAATTGTCTTGATTACTGTGGCTTTGTAGTAGAGCTTGAAGTCAGGGAGTGTAATTCCCCCTGTTTTATTCCTCCTTCTCAGGATTGCTTTGGCTATTCGGGGTCTTTTGTGGTTCCATATGAATTTTAGAATTATTTGTTCCAGTTCATTGAAGAAAGCTGTTGGTAGTTTGATAGGGATTGCATTGAATCTGTAGATTGCTTTAGGTAGTATAGCCATTTTGACAATATTTATTCTTCCTAGCCAAGAGCATGGGATGCATTTCCATTTGTTAGTGTCCTCTTTAATTTCTCTTAGGAGTGTCTTGTAGTTTTCAGAGTACAGGTCTTTCACTTCCTTCGTTAGGTTTATTCCTAGGTATTTTATTCTTTTTGATGCAATTGTGAATGGAATTGTTTTTCTGATTTCTCTTTCTGTTAGTTCATCATTAGTGTATAGGAAAGCAACAGATTTCTGTGTGTTAATTTTGTATCCTGCAACTTTGCTGAATTCAGATATTAGTTCTAGTAGTTTTGGAATGGAATCTTTAGGGTTTTTTATGTACAGTATCATGTCATCTGCAAATAGTGACAATTTGACTTCTTCTTTACCAATCTGGATGCCTTGTATGTCTTTGTTTTGTCTGATTGCTGTGGCTAGGACCTCCAGTACTATGTTGAATAACAGTGGAGAGAGTGGGCATCCTTGTCTTGTTCCCGATCTTAGATGAAAAGCTTTCAGCGTCTCGCCGTTAAGTATGATGTTAGCTGTGGGTTTGTCATATATAGCCTTTATGATGTTGAGGTACTTGCCGTCTATACCCATTTTGTTGAGAGTTTTAATCAGGAATGGATGCTGAATTTTGTCAAATGCTTTTTCAGCATCTATGGAGATGATCATGTGGTTTTGTTCTTCTTTTTGTTGATGTGGTGGATGATGTTGATGGATTTTCGAATGTTGTACCATCCTTGCATCCCTGGGATGAATCCCACTTGATCATGGTGTATGATCCTCTTGATGTATTTTTGAATTCGGTTTGCTAATATTTTGTTGAGTATTTTTGCATCTACGTTCATCAGGGATATTGGTCTGTAATTTTCTTTTTTGGTGAGGTCTTTGCCCGGTTTTGGTATTAGAGTGATGCTGGCTTCATAGAATGAGTTTGGAAGTATTCCCTCCTCTTCTATTTTTTGGAAAACTTTAAGGAGAATCGGTGTTATTTCTTCTCTATATGTCTGGTAGAATTCAGAGGTGAATCCATCAGGCCCAGGGTTTTGTTCTTGGGTAGTTTTTTGATTACCAATTCGATTTCGTCACTGGTGATTGGTCTGTTTAGTTTTCTGTTTCTTGCTTGGTCAGTCTTGGAAGGTTGTATTTTTCTAAGAAGTTGTCCATTTCTTCTATGTTTTCCAGCTTGTTAGCATATAGATTCTCATAATATTCTCTTATGATTCTTTGTATTTCTGTGGGGTCTGTCGTGATTTTTCCTTTCTCATTTCTGATTGTGTTTATGTGTGTAGATTCTCTTTCCTCTTAATGAGTCTGGCTAGGGGTTTATCTATTTTGTTTATTTTTTCAAAGAACCAGCTCTTGGTTTTATTGATTTTTCTATTGTTTTATTCTTCTCAATTTTATTTATTTCTTCTCTAATCTTTATTATGTCCCTCCTTCTGGTGACTTTGGGCCTCATTTGTTCTTCTTTTTCCAATTTCAGTAATTGTGTCTTTAGACTATTCATTTGGGAATGTTCTTCCTTCTTTAAATAGGCCTGAATTGCAATATACTTTCCTCTTAGAACTGCCTTTGCTGCGTCCCACAGAAGTTTTGGCTTTGTGTTGTTGTTGTCATTAGTCTCCATATATTCTTTGATTTCTGTTTTGATCTGGTCGTTAACCCATTGATTAATTAGGAGAGTGCTGTTAAGTCTCCATGTATTTGTGAGCTTTTTTGATTTCTTTCTAAAATTTATTTCTAGTTTTATACCTTGGTGATCTGAGAAGTTGGTTGGTAGGATTTCAATATTTTGGAAATTACTGAGGTTCTTTTTGTGGCCTAGTATGTGGTCTATTCTGGAAAATGTTCCATGTGCACTTGAGAAGAATGTGTATCCTGCTGCTTTTGGGTGCAGAGTTCTGTAGATGTCTGTTAGGTCCATCTGTTCTAGTGTGTTGTTGAGTGCCTCTGTGTCTTTACTTATTTTCTGTCTGGTTGATCTGTCCTCTGGAGTGAGTGGTGTGTTGAAGTCTCCTAAGATGAATGCATTGCTGTCTATTTCCTCCTTTAATTCTGTTAGTATTTGTTTCACATATGCTGGCGCTCCTGTGTTTGGTGCATATATATTTATAATGGTTATATCTTCTTGTTGGATTGACCCCTTTATCATTATGTAATGTCCTTCTTTATCTTTTGCTACTTTCTTCGTTTTGAAGTCTATTTTGTCTGATACAAGTACTGCAACACCTGCTTTTTTCTCTTTGTTGTTTGCATGAAATATCTTTCCATCCCTTCACTTTTAGTCTGTGTATATCTTTGGATTTGAGGTGAGCTTCT